>QARZ01040624.1:91247-115104 GCA_013407115.1 Glycine latifolia
CAAGTTGGAAAGATCACGGACTGCTAAGCTGAAATAGTCAAGTAGGTGAGCAAAGAAATAGAACATACTATATTTGAAAACTATACCAGTCATAACAACATCCACACACCTTCCAGTTTGATTTCGGTTGATAGCATTAAGTTGACTGCGGATATTGTTATACTCAGAAACACGAACCTGGCATGAAAGACGAAGTTTAAAGGGCCAAACGGAAAAATTAATCAACATGCGGATATTGATCTACTTCTTTTGCACACACATGCAAGAAGGGTTGCGTATCATCTTACAAATAATTGAGCAGGCAAAAACTAATTTATGCAATGCATTCATTTATTTGTTAATATACTACTCACAATACAACAATTAGTAACACCGTACATGCTATATATTTGATTTTAGAAATGGATGCATCTGATATCACTTTTGATATTTCTAAAAGCTTAAGATTAAAGTTGACAATATAGAAAAACAAGAAACTTCAGTAAAAACCGGTAGATTTTTAATACCTTGGCACCTCCTATATATTCATCAAGCATGACGCAAAGACAACGTACACCTCAACTAATTAATTTAGCAGATGTGTTCAAACTTTTACTAATAAATTACTATCCACAATCTCATTTATTATCATACTTTTAGAAGTTTTTACAATCATATTCCGATTACAATTAATTAATGTAACAGTCACCATAATTTAAAACTTTAGTTGTAATAAAATCTTGCCCCTAGCCCAAGGTTTTAAAAATGGTGTTGTTATGGTACTGTTCTTACCAAAATGTAGAAATTTCACGTGTGAGGTAGGCGTGGCCAATGTGGATCCCAAATTTTGTACGTCGGATGGGGAGTCTACCTTGTTTAGAAGAGGGACCTGCAAAACAAAGAAAAGACACTCCGACACTCAAGTAAATACATCAATTATAAGAGGATAACTGAGTATTATATCATAAGAGTGAGAGTGTGAGATGTTGTATCTCTTAGATTAAGTGATTCTAGAGTGAATTTGGAGTGAGTCTTGAGTTTAGGGAGAACCTGTATTTATAGTGTGGAGTGTGGACTTTGTGCCTTTATTTGTTAGTAATCTATAGATAAGATAATAATAGATAATAGCAGGTAGTTATCTAATTTAAATATAAGATAATATGCACCTTATTGATATATTGTTACTTGTAGATAAGTAACAACTTGCAAATAACTTATGAAGATATGATAAGATAAGCTGGTTACACCTATTTGAATAGCCAAGTATAGTTGATATGTTGTTAATAGGGAGATATGCATTGTAGGCATCCGTGCCCCTGTAGAAGGTCGACGTCTACGCTCCTGTAGCAGGGCTAACGAGGAGGGCGAACACGTGTGTCCAAGTTGACACTTGGAGAGTGAAAAGGCACCATTAATGTAAGAGTGCTGACGTGGAGGGTGTCCATGTGTATGGTGACCTTGTAGTGATGACTACGTGTAATTTTACGATATTTGGACGGTACATAAGCCCCCAGCCTCTGACCCAATTTATGGGCGAAAGAGGGTGAAAGAGCGTCGATGGAGAACGTCTGGTGTCATGGTAGTAATATGATGAGTACTATTAGCCCCCGAGGGTGGATAAATGATGTCGTGTGTCAAGGTCAATAGCTTGATTAAGCAGTATCGTGAACCTGGAATGAGTTGACCAGATTGTACTGATACTTAAACTTGGACAAGGTAGTCCGGGTTATGAATGCTGAGCTGTCCAAGGTAGACTATTTCGCTTAGTGGACAAGTCTGAACTTGGCAGGTAAATGAGTCATCAAAGATGATGATAAATCTGAGCATGGCAAGTAAGTGAGGCGTCAAGGCTGATGAACACTGCCAAAATATGACCATTTTATGTGATTATTGAAAACATGTGTTATGTCTTCATAAGTGCTAGTAGTGGGTGAATGTGGTCATCTGTGGCGCGAGCTTTTAGGGGACATTTCAAAATGCCGCCAGTAACCGTCGAGCCTCACTCTCATTTAAATAGATGGGACTTCTGCCATTTTCGCTACTCTTGTGTTTGTGCTTTTCCGAGTCTTCTTCTTCACTCTTCTTCTTGCTTGAACTTTCCCCTGCCGTTAAGGTATTCCACACATTTTCTCTTGGAAATAATGTCTGTCTCACGCATTCTGATTCTGACTTAGGCATAGGAGGTAGTGACTCTGGTGGCTCGATAGAGCAGCGCGTTATGCGCGAGGTCATCTTTGTGGGTGACTCTTTAGAGGAAAACACCCATGGAGGAGTTTTAAACGGATCATCTTCTTCCTCTAAGAGCAGGGTGAGTTCTCGTCGAGCTGGTGAGGGCACTTCTTGTCCTCATCAGCAGGCATGGGTGGAGGAACCTTGCCACTCACCATCATTCATGCTTCTTCTTCAGGGAGAATGAGGCAAAATAACACTGGAGGCATTAGAGCTTCCTCCCGCGTGCGTCATAGTCCCTGTGCTGGGTTGCCATTGCCTATTTCAGCCATTTGTGGCTATGAGTGGGTAAGGAAAGATGTGTTTAAATACTGTTCCTCCATGACTTCCATTGTTTTTGTAAACGTCCTTCGTTCGATATTGCAGATTACGGCTCCCTCGGATGCCCGTAAGGTCATTGTCGAGCCCTGGGAGGAAGATGACTTCCCCTACTTGAGGGCGGCGCTGGGCGCTCTACCGTTCTTCTTCATGTACCGATGTCTCTTTGAGGTGTTGGGTCTTGTTCTCCCCTTATTTCCCTTTCAATGTGCTATGTTGGAGTACTTGAATGTGGCCCCCTCCCAACTTCACCCTAACAGTTGAGCAGTGGTGCGGGCCTTTGAGATTTTCTGTTCTCATTTGCACATTTGTGCTACTGCTCCTCTTTTCTACTTTTTCTTTCAGACCAAGCTGTCCGGGAAAGTCACTTGGGTCTCCTTGCACAGTGTCTCGAAAAAGTTCGTTCGAGGTTGACACCAACGTTTTCCGCCGCTTCAAGGACCGATTTTTCAAGGTCCGCGAAAGTGGTGTTATGACTGATGGGTTGCCATTGATGCATAATAGGGATAGGGAAGCTCGCTTTCCCTTCTACTGGCAGGCTGACCCTATCCGATTCAGGTCCTTTGATGAGGACATGCTGACCCTTGTGGAGAGGTCTGACAAGGCAACCTTGGAGTTGTTGTCGGCCTCTTTGGATGCACGTGCAATTTTGTCGCTGCCTGTGGCAAATGACCCTTCTGCTACCTGGACGATAATCTTTCTTCCTTATACCTTCTCTATTTTTTGGTGTTGTGCGAACTCTAACAGTTGCGTGTTTTGTGTGTTTTTGCAGGCATCATGGGCAGTTTCCAGTGGAGGTCGCTGGTGCACAATGTGGGTGGCTATGTTGTGCCACCCCCTGTTCCCCCCAGCTGAAGAAGAGGGTCGACCCTTTGTCCAGGTTGGCCCTACTAAAGTAGCTGCTGCTTTCCCTGGCCCTTCCCCTTCTGATTTGACAAAAAGGAAGAGGGATAAGAGTGTTGGGATGTCTGGCTGCAAGAAGTCTCGGGCCGTCCATCCTCCTCATGGCCTATGTGTGCTGAGGGAGGTTGTTGGGCTTCTGCCGACTTCTCCTCCTCCTGTCCGGGCTCTTTTGCCTGTCGTCACTGCTTCTCCCGGTGCCAGCAGGAGTATAATAAGCTGAGGGCACTATTCGTGGTGCTTGTCAATTGGAGCGCAATAGGTTGACCAGTGTTGCGGTGGCCTTTGCTGATGCGGTTTAGTGTAACCACCAGCTATCAACCAAGACTGGTGAAACCTTGTCCAAGTTGTTGCAAACTAGGCTTGACGGTGATGAACTGGTTGCTCGTGGCAGGGCAATTACTGCTGAAAAGGAGGAGTTGGTGAAGAAGGTGGTTGAGTTGGAGGCGAAGCTGAAGGATGCTGAGGATGGACTCGCTGCTGACAAGGTGGTGAGTCTGGAGGAGAGGCTGAAGGAGGCTCAGTTTGAGCTTAATGTTGAGATGGCGGTCAATAAGGAACTTAACGAGGAACTGAAGGTGTATAAGCGGGAAGCAGTGGAGCAGCACGAGAAAGGCTTCTCCAAGGCGGTGCGCCAAGCTGGGCTTTTTGTGAAGGACCTTGACTTGGGTCAGTTTGATCCCTTCAAGGATGTGAAGGATGGTTCCTTGGTTGACGAGGAGGAGCTTGGGTCTACTAAGGAGACTGCTAATGATGCAACTGATGCATAGGCTACTTTGTGTTTCTTTTGTCTTTTTGTTGCTTTCGTACTTTTGGCCGTTAGTGGCCATGTAAAGTTATTTTTTAACTTTAATGAAAATACTCCTTATTTCTCCATCTTCGATCTTCTTCACGTTGCATGTTGTCTTTACTTTTGATAAATCACTTGAATAGTATCATGATCGAACCAGCTTAAGACATTCTGTTGTCGAAATGTCTTGTCATTTTTGAGTGGTTTGACGTATCAACATTGCTTGCTGAATTATCAAGTGATTGAAGTACCAAGAATGCCTATTGGGTTTTGCATGTTTATGAATTCATGTTGTCATGAAGTAATGTTGGGTTCCTTCTTTTGCAAAATAGCTAAGTCATTAGCTTTGCTTGTTGAGGTTCCCGTTGCTAATTTGTGCTAAAAGTATGTCTTAGGCTTGGAAATGTCGAGAATTGACCTTGGACATCTGTGTTGAACTCTTGCTTCTGAAAGTGGCTAAGTCTTTAGCCTAGCCTGTCAAGGTTCTGCATGAAAAATACCAAGAGTGCTTCTTGGGTTTGCAATGTCGAAGGTGGACTCTTTTGTTGAGGCTCCCACCGGATGAAAGTACCAAGAGTTTTCTTGGGTTTGAATTGTAGAGGGCGAACCTCAGACCATTACTCCTACAAAATAAATGATCCTATGGTATTGTGTGCCAATATTCCATAGGGGTTAGAGTACCAAGAATGTTTCTTGGGTTTAGCATGCCAAGGGGACCTTGGGCTTTGGTATACCAAAGATGCTTCCTTGGGTTTTGTGTAGCTCGTATTCCTGCACGAATAGAATTTGTGAGCGCTGAAATCATCAAAGTAAAGCTTTTAATACCTCGTGTTTTCGTAATGGATAAGTTGGTTAATACAAGGTTGACCATGGATGGTCCTCAAGCTTTGTAAGTTGTGAGTTATCAAGAGTTTTTGATAACTATGCTGGTCAAGGATAGACCTTGAGCATTTGTTTCTGCAAAACAAACAATCCTATGGTCCGCTATGTCGGGGTTCCATAGTGTGTAGTAGTACCAAGAGAGTTTTCTTGGGTTTATGAGACCAAGGGCTGACCCTGACCTTTGTGTGCCAAGTATGTATCTTGGGCTTTATGTTCCTGAGAACTTGTATTCCTACAAGTAGGAAATATGACAATAACATATGTTGAGAGTAGACATAGTTGTACCTCGTGTTTGTCAAGGTTGATACCAGTGGAGTTGTCTATGCTGGGTTTTGTTGAGATTTACCAAGACGTGATCTTGGGTTTGTGGTCCTAAGAGCTGGTCTTGGATCCCATGCATTGTTGTAGATGTACCAGTGGCACATCTGCCCTGGGTTTTTAGAGGTTGACCAAAGCTTTAGGATTTACAAACCTTGACAGTTTACCGTAGTTTGATTTTACAGACCTGAAAATTACCAAGAGCTTGTCTTGGGTCTTCATACCAGGAGATTGTCCTGGGTTTTGTACCAAGGGTAAACCTTGGGTTTTGTATAATACCAAGGTCGGACCTTGGGTCTTGTAAGGGTATACCAAAGCTTTAGGCTTACAAACTGTAGGTTCAACATAGTTTGGATTTACAAACTACTAGTTACCAAGGGCGGATCGTGGGTCTTCATACCAAGGACAGACCTTGGGTTTCATAAGGGTCTACCAAAGCTTTAGACTTACGAACCGTGGGTTCAGCGTGGTTTGAATTTACGGACTGCGTCTTACCAAGGGTGGACCTTGGATCTTCATACCAAGGATGGGCCTTGGGTTTTGTATAGTACTAAGGACGGACCTTGGGTCTTCATACCAAGGACGAACCTTTGGTTTTGTATAGTACCAAGGACGAACCTTGGGTTTTGTATAGTACCAGGGACAGACCTTGGGTTTTGTAAAGGTCTACCAAAGCTTTAGACTTACGAACCATGGGTTCGGCGTAGTTTGGATTTACGAACCGCATCATCGACCAAAGGGCTGCCTTGAATTTTGCTGAAGGTCTACCTAGGGGAGCCCTAGGGTTTTGCGAACCTTTAGAGAGTACCAAGGCCTGGCCTTAGGTTTTGTCAAGGTTCACTGGGTTAATGGATTTTAAGAACCTGTAATCGACCAAGGGGCTACCTTTTGTTTTGCTGGAGGTCCACCTACAGAAGCCCTAGGGTTTCGCGAACCTTTGGAGTGTACCAGGACATGTCTGTCCTTAATTTTAGTAAGGCTTGCCAAGTACCAGGACATGGCCTTGGGTTTTTGTCGAAGTTGGACCTGGGAGAGTGATCAGGCGATAGTTCTTGAAATTAGTCAAAATCTTGCAACATTGACATGAGTAAATGTACATATTTCCTCTGTTATTCCTCAAATGAGCCTCGTTAAAACCTTTTAAGCGAAAAACCTAGTGGGAAAAAGGACTTGAATAGGAAACAGAGTACACCATCTGGCCTTGAGCTCCTTAGCTAAAGTAGAACTTTAAGTGGGTAGCATTCCAAGTTCTTGGAATGTCTTTGCCATTGAGTTCCTATAGTTTGTAGGCACCGTTGTCCAGGTTAGTAATGACTCTGAACGGGCCTTCCCAGTTTGCTACAAGCTTGCCTACATGGGGATCTTTTATGGCTTCACCCCGGATGCATCAGACTAGGTCGCCTGGCTGGAAAGTTCGAGGTTGAACTTTGGAGTTGTATCTTCTAGTCCTGCAGAATTTTTCTTGAAGACGCGTCAGACTAGGTCGCCTGGCTGGAAAGTTGGAGGTTGAACTTTGGAGTTGTATCTTCTAGTATTGCAAATCTTTTCTTGAAGCTCTTCACTGGTTTCTAGTTCAGTTCTCATGCTTTGAGGTGTGCAGTGGTAGGCCCAGAGTAGGTTGGGGAGTTCCTCCTTCCAGAGACCTTTGGACTTGTCAAGCCTGGTGCGAAAGGCTTGGAGAATGACTCTGTTTGCTGCTTCCACCTGACCGTTAGCCTGGCAATGTTCAACAGAGGTGACAAGGTGTTTGATACCTAGTTGTGTGAGGTAGTCATCGTAGGTCTGTGCCTTGAATTGCATACCATTGTCAGTAATGATAGCATAGGGTAGACCGTATCTTCATATGAGATGTTTCAAGGTAAAGGTTTCAACTTCACTGGTTGTTATCTCTCGTTGTGGCTTGGCCTCGATCCACTTGGTGAAGTAGTCGATTACCATGAGTAAGAACTTGATCTTCCCTAGAGCTCTAGGAAATGGTCCTAGGATGTCCATTCCCCACAAAGCGAAGGGCCAGTGAGAGGAGATGGTATGAAGGTTGTTAGGGGGAATCCATGGGATGTCGACAAACTCTTTACACCTTTTTCATTTCCGTGTGAACTTGAAGACGTCAATCCTGAGGTTTGGCTAGTAGTATCCTACTCGTACTACCTTGGTGGCTAGGGAGCATCCTCCTGTATGGAGTCGGCAGATCCCTTCATGGAGTTCTCTCAAGACGTAATTTACCTGTTAGCTGTCCAGACATTTGAGTAGAGGTGCGGTCAGCTTTCTTTTGAATAATTCGCCATCGATGATGACGTAGTAGCTGGCTTTCCGCTTTAGACATTGTGCCTCATTTTCATCTGCGGGGAGTGTTCCCTTTATGAGAAAGTCTCTGTAAGGGGTCATCCAGTTGGGTTCCTCCAATTCAACAGCCATTACCGATTGGGTGTCAATGGTGGGTTTCTAGAGTGTTTCTTGGATGATTGTTTTAAGGTGCTAGTCTTTTTAGTACTGGCCAGTTGGATAGCAAGTCAGCCCTGGTGTTACTCTCTTGTGGTATATGGTACATCTCAAAACACTTGAAACTATCAATGAGTGTTTTTGCCAGATGGTAATACTGGAGGAGTATGGCTTCCTTGGTTTGGTATTTGTCCGCTATCTGTCCCTGGACAAGTTGTGAGTTGGAATATCATCTCAGACATTGAGCCCCGAATTCTTTTGCGAGTTTGAGTCTTGCTATGAGTGCCTTGTACTTGGCTTGGTTGTTTGAGGCCTTGAAGCTAAGCTTGAGAGCTTGTTCCAACGAAATGTTGTCGGGTCCTTCAAGTATGATGCCTGCTCCACTTCCTTGTACGTTGGATGCTTATCCATGTAAAGGTTCCACCAGTCTAAGTTGGATTTGTCTTTTCTTGCAAATATTGCTAGGAAGTCTGCCATGAATTGTGTCTTCATGGGACCACAAGGTTCATGTCTAATGTCAAATTCTGACAATTCGACTGACCATGCCACCATCCTGCCTGCCAGTTCTGGATTCCGCAATACCTGGTTGATGGGATAGTTATTCTTAACTATCACTTGGTCACTTTAGAAGTAAGGCCGAAGACGCCTAGCAGATGTGACTAGTGCCAATGCTATCTTCTCTATCACCTGATAGCGTTTCTCAGCGTCATGTAGCATGCAGCTAGTTGATGGAGTGCCTTTAGTTAAATATTTTTCTATCATTCTTAGCTTATTTGACTTCTCTTGGACTTTTATTTTCCCATTCTAATTCAGTTTTTGTCTTAGGCAAGTTAGTGGGCTTAATTGCTAATTGTTGCGTATTTTCGGATTTTTAAGCTCACTTGACATATCTGGCTTGTACAGGACCTTCAGAGCTCTATGGAACTCCGAAAGGAACGTTCTAGGAGTTCCTGGAAAGATAACAAAAAGATCTACAAGTTTGCTAGAAATAGCCCGAGGCTAATTCTGTCATTTGGAGGGTCATTTTAAGCTTCGAAATTGGAACCTCTGCACTTGTAATTTTGGGCAGCGAATTTTATTTTTTGGTTGTAAATAGCAAATAACTAGAATTGATGGGTTTTGTTCATGGCCCATTCTTATCTTCAGACTTAGTCACTATATATTAGTGACTTTAGTGAAACTTGGACAGCATTTTACATTTTGTACAAACAAGTTTATTATTTCTTTTCTTTAGTTTTTAGAATCAAAAGCTTGTTCTTCATTTTCTCTCATTTGTTCTTCATTGTTCTTCATCTTCTTCACTTCCATTTTGCTATTCTTCCATTTTTCTGCACTTAATTCATGGGCCTTTCCTTGGTGATCATCATGGAAGGCTAAATCATCACTCAATCCAAGGATCCAACCCAAGCAAGAGGGGAATTTGAGTTCTGGTTTAGTATTTCGAAATCTGTGTGAATGTTCACTTTCTTCTTCAATTGCTATTTTGTTTTCATGATTATGAATGCGTTTAGAATTGAAAGCGGATTAGGTTATGGATTCATTGCCTAATTTCGAATATAAATCACAGATTAATTGGATGATATTTCAATTAGGGTTTGTGGTTTCAATTAATTTAGGGGTTAATTTGATTGAACTGCTTCTAATGAAATTGAATGAACTTTCACATTAGGATAAATTTCTGAGAATGATGATGATTTGAATAGCTTGGTTTGGTAAATTGGATTGATGCTCTTTAATCTATTTTACATCACTTGTTATCAATTCTGTTAGTTTCTACATTAATCTTTAATTGTAGTTTGTGGTTTTGTAGTTTTCATTTAGCGCATACAAATTGTTTGATAAAAATCCCCCCATTATTTACTAGTGAATTGAAGTTGGAACCATATTGATTGTGTCTCTGAGTCGACCTAGGTTAACCCTGTGCTGCAGAATTAGCTTAGTTAAATTGTTTTGAAGCCACACGACAAACGCTTATCACTAGTGAAGTAGATAGGGAGTTGGTGCTTCCCTTCTTCTTGGACAAGTGCTGAGATGCAGCCTCATCCGCTACTAAGAGGTATAAGAGCAATGGTATCCCCTGTTTATGTTGACTAAAAACAGGTGGTGCAGGAATTGTCTTTTTGAATGCCTCGAAAGCTTGCTTGCAAGTGTCATTCCAAAGGAATGGTTCTGTCTTATTGAGCAGATTATAGAAAGGCTTTGCTTTCTCTGCGAGTTTTGAAAGGAATCTTGATAAGGCCGCTAGTCTTCCATTCAACTTCTAAACTTCGTTGACATTGGGCGGGCTATGCATATGTAATATGGATGAGCATTTGTTCAGGTTGGCTTCAATTCTTCAGTGTGTGATCATGAATCCAAGAATTTGCCACCACCTACCCCGAATGTGCATTTTTCAGGGTTGAGACGCATGTCATACTTCCGAACTTCTTCGAATACGTCTTCCAGATCTACCACATGTTAGGCTACACTTTGGGACTTAATGACCATGTCGTCCACATAGACCTCGATGTTGCATCTGATCTAATTTCTGAAGACATGGTCCATCAGTCGCTGGTATGTAGCTCCCACATTTTTTAGAACAAAGGGCATGACTCTGTAGCAGTAGTTGGCATCTTCAGTGATGAAGGCCATCTTTTCTTCATCTGGGGCATGCATTCTGATCTGATTATAACCAGAATATGCTTCCAGGAAGCTTAAGATGTGAAACCCGGATGCCCCATCGACCAGCCTATCGATGTTGGGGAGTGGGTATGCATCCTTCGGGCATGCCTTGTTGAGGTTTATGAAATCTGTGCACATGTGCCACTTGCCACTGGCTTTTTTGACCATGACAACATTGGCGAGCTAGGTAGGGTACCTGACTTCTCTGATAAAGTTGGCTTCAAGCAGCTTGTCTACTTCTTCTTTCATTGCCTTCTACCTTTCTTCTCTCATATTTCGCTTCTTCTGTGCTATTGGCTTGGCCTGTGGACATATTGCCAGCTTGTGGCATATGACGTTAGGGTCAATGCCTTGTGGAGTACGTTTGCTATTTTTCTGTGCTCATGGCTAGTTAGCTCTTTGCTAAGTTGCGTACACTGTTCGGGTTTGGGCCCAAGTTGTAGCTTGACTAGTTCTTGGATCGATTTAGGTCCTTTGTCGATATTTTCATCGCGTGGATCCACATCAAAGGTATCATCATTGTGAGCTGTGTAGACCATCAGTGTATAAGGAGTAGACTATCTGTCTACTTTCATGACCTGGGTGGTGCCCCCCGAAGTGGTACGATATCTATCTGACCTCCAGTCAGGAGGGTACGGTACTACTTAACATTGTCTAGCTTGCTTCTTATCTACTGTCACGATGACAATCTCCCCCGTCATGGTAGGGACTTTCATCTACAAATGAGGCATAAAGACAATAGCCCCCAACTCATTTAGAGTTTTTCTACCAATCAGGACAAGGTATGATGTGTCAGCATCCACGATATTATACCTGACTGTAAAGCTTTTCGAAAGTGAACCTTGATTGAATATGGTCATTAGGTCGACATATCCTAGGGTTTTTACCCTTTCTCCTGCAAAGCCTAGGAGTGGTCCTAGGTCAGGTTGTATAGCATTTAACGAAATCTTCAGCTTCTGAAAAGTCTTTTGATATAAGACGTTAGCGAAGCTGCCCTGATCGATGAGTACTTTTGTCACCTTGAAATTGGCATTTATAAGGGAAACGACCATAGGGTCGTCCTGGTTGATAGGATTAATTCCCTCAAAATCGGTGTCAGTAAATGTAATGAGGGGTAAACTCCTTAGTAGGGGAGCATCGACATAGTTTATATCGATGTCTCAGATGGAGTGTAAGTGTCTCTTACAAGATTGACTAGATGATCCTCCATACAAGAAGCCGCCTGCGATGGTATTAATCAAACCGCCAATGTGTTGAGCAGGCTCCTCTTCTCGCTGGCGAGAGGGTTGACGTTTGCGTCTAGGTTGTGGTTGTCACTACTAGAAAAATGGGATTTAACATCGCTAAGTTAACATCGGTTATTGATAAAACCGATGTTAACGAAAATGCGGTGCCAAATTCATAATTAAAAGGACATGGTTAACATCGGTTTCTTAAAAACCTAGAAAACTGATGTTAACGTCTTTGTGTTAACATCGGTTTTCTTAAAAACCGATGTTAACAGGAACACGTTAACATCAATTTTCCAGTTTTTTAGAAAACCAATGTTAACGTGTTCCTGTTAACATCGGTTTTTCAAATAAACTTGCAAAACCAATGTTAACATGAACACATTAACATCGGTTTTCCAGATTTTAAGAAAACCGATGTTAACAGGAGATAGTTAACATCAGTTTTTCAATGAAAACCGTTGTTGTTATTAAAGACAAAGAACTTAAACAGCCTTCGCGCCTATCTCTTACTATCAGTCTTTGCCTTCACTGCTAATTCTCTCAGCCTCCATTGTTCGTTCTCGTGCTCGTTCTCTCAGCCTCCATGGTGGTTCACTCAGCCTTCACTGTCGGTGTTGACGGCACTTACACGGTGGTTCTGGTTGTCGGTGGTGTCACTTACGACTCTTCCACTCTTGCCTCCCACAAGCTAGGTTAGCATTCCTCCTCTGGTTTATGTACTATGATTCTTCTTTAAAGACTCAAAGATGAGGATGACTTCTTTGTAACATCAGGTGCTGCTTCTCACTCCGGTGTCACTAGTCACTCGTGCAGCTGCGACTTCTCACTGTCACTCTCTCATCTCAGGTATTCTCTCTTTCTCTCTCTGTTTCCAGTTCCAATGTGTTGCGCATTCGGCAAGTGTACCGATCGTACAAGTAATAAAATGATAAGATAGAGTTATCGTCCCACGAGGATTGTTTGACCAATTAAATTATAATTAATATCAATAGATTGGATGACAAATAAATTAGATAAATTGTTGTTGTATGTGTGTAGACTAAACTAAACTAAGACCTAATTATAAACATGAATATATGAACAAACTATGGAAGAGTATAATGATATATGTAGTGAAGTAGCTAGGGCGATCCACACTAAATGCTTCCTACCTTTGTACATGTATTGTCTACTACCTTCATCAATCCCAAGTCACTCAACATGCATTCAACAATAATAGCTAAGCCCTACTCCCGTAGTGATCTTAACCCTTTAACCCAATTAATTACCCTAATCCCTTAGTGGTAGCTGTTAGGTTAAGCATTAAATGATGCATTAAATGATTGCAAGCTTACACTCCTATCCCTAGTTAATGAAGGCTTGTCACCTTACCTAAGTCTAAGCATAAGGTCCCAACATTCCTATTGTAAACCCCAGCTCTTAGTACCCAACTAGAGTGATCAATTCCAGAGAGATAGAAACATGCAATTAACAAGATAAAGTGAAGTAACTTGATATTAATGAAAGATAGCATCCAATACAATCTCAAAAGAGGTTACATTTAGTGCTTAGCCCTAACTACAATATGAAACTAGCCCAACCTCATAATGGGTGGCTGTGTTACAAAATAATATGGCATACCTAGCTGAAGCAAGGAAGAAGAAGATGGAGAAACCTCCACTTGAACCTTCACTCTCCCTTAACCCTAACTAAGGTTCCTAAGCTTCCTCAAGCAAGATTTGTGTTGTTTTTCACTCCAGAAAATCATGCATTGTGTGATAACCCTAAGTTGTGGCATAGTGCAGCGTTGGAAAGCACAGCAGAAAACCTGGTTTTCGCTGTGGCGCGGATCGCGCTAGCTTTGGCGCGGACAGCGCCAAGGTTTTTGTAGTGGCGCGGGTAGCGCCAAGGGCCGCGCGGATCGCGCCACAAGTGCTCTGGAAAACCAATTTTCACTGGTTTTTCACGCGGATCGCGCCAGAGCTGGCGCGGGTGGCGCCAGAGATCTCGAGAGGCATGGCGCGGATAGCGCGGGAGGTGGCGCGGATCGCGCCAGACCTCGGGCAGGCTGATTATAAAAGGGGAAGAACGCGAAATCTGAAGGAAAAGAGGCTTCTTCTTCTTCCTTGAGCCTAGACCCCCATTGATGAACCCTTGAAGCTTCCTAGAGCCATAAATCTTGATCAAAACACTTTCTTATGGCCTTTGATTGTGAAGGAAACCCCTTGAGAGCTTGAATCAATCTTTCTTTTGTTGAGAAATTCCTTTTTATGAGAATTTGGGAATCTCCAAAGGAAAACTCGGAGAACTTGGGTTTGGCTGAGACCCATTGCGTGGGAAGGACACTGGAGTTCGGGAGAGTGGTCCTTGGGTCTTCCTTGCCGTTATTAAGGTAAGAAACTCAAGTTTCTCAGCTTGGTTTTGTGATTGGGGGGTTTTCATGAATAGTAACCTCTTTGTGATGAGGCTAGAATTAACTCTGAATTCTGTAGAAGATTATGTTCAGAGAGTTGTTGTGATGATGTTAGAGCCTTCAGAAATCATTACTGATGAAGTTTGGTTTTGGCTCTGAGTATGTATGAGCAGAGATAAAAAACTAATAATATGACTAGTATGAACCTTAGAGCAGTTGACAAAGTTGCTCAGGAGGCTGTATAGATGAGATTGATCGGTTGAAACTGATGATGATGAGATGTTGGGTTTAGGCTATTATGAGCAGGGATATGCTTTGTGTTAGCCTGATCAGAGTTCTTGTAGAGACTCTGTAGCCTTGATGAGGCCGAGAGGGATCCTGTTGACGGGTCTGGAATCACTCGTATAGCGATTAGTATATGTTTATTGAGAGGATGATAATTTCTTTCGTTTGAACGTCCTAGAACTGTAAATTGATGTGTTATGGGTTGGTTCTTGTGTAGGGCGTGAGCTTGATAGCTCTGGTGGTGTTGACCACGAGGCCGGGAGAGCCGGTGATCTGTCTAGAGCAGGTAAGCTCTTGGTTCTTGCTTGTAGTTCCTTTGCTGTGTTCCACCATACTCCTAAGGGGGTTGATGGTTCTGTGGTGTTGTTATGCCTGTGTTGTTGATTGGTTATTGATTTGATTGGCTGAGAAGTGATGATTGTACCCTATGAGAGGGTAATAATTGTGATTTGAACTGTGATGTTTGTCATTTGATCTAGACCCAGAGATGGGTGATTATGATGCATAGCTATGATTATGTTTTGTTTGGCTGGGAATAAGCATGATTGATTGTTGAATCCTATGGTAATAGGATAGATGACATGTGATGGATATAGGCCTGATATGAGATGTTTCCTGTAAGATAGAGGCCGGCCCGGTATATAGGAGTCCTCCAGATGTGGTTGTACCTATATATTTTCGGGGTGCCTATGGTAGAAGCCGGCCCGGTATATAGGAGTCCTCCAGACGTGGTTGTACCTATATATTTTCGGGGTGCTTCTGATAGATAGTAATTATCGAGACAGGATATGAGTTGTAGCTCATGATAGAGAAGCCGGCCCGGTATATAGGAGTCCTCCAGACGTGGTTGTACCTATATATTTTCGGGGTGCTTCTGATAGATAGCTGATGGATAGTGATGTCCTGCCATGAGATGTCCTAGTATATATTGGATCCTCTGTGAGTAGGGATCGGTATATATGTCTAGATGAAAGCATACGCAGGATGATGATGATAGGTGATAGATGGTGATGACCATCGGAATCACATGGATTTTGACAGATGGTTGTACATTGACTGCCTATGTGTTGACTGAATGAATTGTTGATGATTATGATGCTCTGTTTGTGTACATGTTGTCAGTGAACCAGGGGAAGGAAATACCTTCAAGGGCCCTGAGTTTACTGAGATTTTATATCTCACCCCTTGTGTGGGGCTATGTTTTGCAGGTGATTCTTCCAGAGTAGCAGAGAGATCACAAGGCAAGAAGCCTGTGCAGGATTAGCTGCTGAAGGATACCTTAGGCTAGAGGACTGGAGCATGTTGCTCAGATGTTTTGTTCTAGCTTTTGGTTTGATTTTTGTTGTACCCTGATGGGATATTTGTATAGTTTTGTACTGTACAGAGAACTTGGATGTATATTCACCATATTATAGTGTACAGTGTTATGATAGTGACCCTTGATGATATCACTTTTTTTAGTTATGCTTCCAAACTGCTTAAACTCTGATTGATTATCTGCTTGAATGTGAGTTTGTGGTTAGTAATGACCCTTCCAGCTGTGGGGGCGTTACACATTGAATGCTGAGGGTTGGGTATTTATAACTGTTAGATTCAAGTGATTGAAGAATCTGAAGAAGACAAGTTTTGATATTTGATTCATGCTTTGTAATTTTCATTTTGTTTGTAAAGCTTGGTTCATTAAAAGGAATAACCTAATAAACCTTTGCAGCTACTAAAATAATCAAATCATCATGCATTCATACTTAGGATTAGAAACATAATAACATATGCATTTGATTAGAAATACATTGATGTGTTTTAAACATGCATAAAATGTTTTATGACTGAAATAATCGATTACATAGGTGATATAATCGATTACATAAGCCTTCTGCATAATCCTGTTCAATCTTAGAGTGGTTTTAATCGATTACCATCTAATCGTAATCGATTAAATTGTGCTAGAGAGAAAACTGCACTCCACTGTGATAATCGATTAAAATGCATTTAATCGATTACCTCTGCTTATGATTTTTCACTGGTGTTCGGGAATAATCGATTACAAGATGAGATAATCGATTATTATGTTCTTTCAAGATTTCCAGAATTACTATGAACACTTTAATCGATTAAATGGTCGAATTAATCGATTACATTCATTAAAATAATCGATTACATTAGCGAAATAATCGATTACAGTCTGTTATATCTATTTTTTTATAAATAGATATGCATTAACTCTGAGTTTAAGAGACAGATTTCGAAAGCACTCATTTCATACAAAAGTATTATTGTTCTCTGAGTAATCAAAAGCTTTAAAGAGAGTCTTTTAAGTCTTGTTGTTCTTAGAAGTGAAAAATATGAAGATTGCATAGAAGAAGGAATTGATTAGTGATCATTCATGCATTAGTTTGTCTCAAGATCATTCAAGAAAGCATTGCATTCATCACCAGGTTATAAATTTCGTTTGAAATCCTTTAAGCTGCAAAAGGAAGTTAAGGTGATATCCTTCTTGAACCTCAAGCTTAATACTTTGTGAATTTTAGTTTTGTATTTTACTGTTTGAGTTGAAATTTTCCATGTAACAGGTTAGAATTCTTTAAAGCATAACTAGATAGGGTTTCTAGTGGGGAGAACTGAGTGGTGTGCTCAGGTTCTAAGTCTTTAGATAAATCTTGGGGTTAGATTTAGAATTTTACCTAGGGTGGGTGAAAGAGACTTGACTGATTGCTTGTAAAGAATTGAATCTTGTTAGTGGAACTCTAATCTGGTTTGGATTAGAAGACAACTGGATGTAGCCTCAAGTGGTTAGAGGTGAACCAGTATAAATTTGTGTGTAATTGTGTTTTGATTTACATTACATTCAATTGCTTGTGATATTATTTTGTGAATCAAGTCAGACTTTGTTTTAGCACAAGAGTTAAGTGATTGGAAATGAAAATTTGCTTATTAAAAGTGTTTTGATTAAAGATACGATCCAAAGTATTTCTTCCGCTGAGTTTGAATTTCAAGAAAAGTTAAAAAAGTGTTAAAAACCAATTCACCCCCCCTCTTGGTTTATTAGATTAGGTATTCATTGTATTTACAATAACCTCTTCTGTGAAATCTCTGTTTTGCCCTTAAATGAGGTTTCTGTTGAGCTGTGGCGCCCTTGGCACGAATCTGGCGCTCTTGGCGCCAGCATCCAGAAGGAATGGCGCCCCTGGCGCGAGTATGGCGCGCTTGGCACTAGCTTCCAGGAGAATTAGCGCCCTTGGCGCTGGCTTGGCGCTCCTGGCGCCAGATTTCAGAAGATTTGGCGCTGATGGCGTGGACTTGGCGCTTCTAGCGCCAACATTCAGTGCTTGTGGCGCTGATGGCGCCAGGTTGGCGCTCTTGGCGCTAGCTTCCTTCTCCAAACTTTGTCCTTTTCTCTTGATTTCTGCTCATTCTAAGCGTCTTTGATCGAGTTCCTGGCAAATTATTACATTAGTTCAAATCATGCTCAAAGAGAGTAATAATCCATGCTTAATGTTCAATTCATGCTCAAAAAGGCTTAGGAAAACCTCATATGCTAAGCGCATATCACAATGCGAAGAAGATTGTAGCTCTTTAAACTTTGCACTTATTGTTAGTGGTAGACAGGATAGGGTTCTAGTGTGGATGGTTAGTGATATTTGTAGCATTAGGATGATTAACAAGAAGATGTAGCATTACAGGCCGGATAAAGTATTAAGATGATTAACAGGAGGATGTAGCATTACTCATGATTTATTGTTATGTGTGAATTAGATAGCTATTTTGGTTCAAAATGGTGAGATGTTGTTTCTTTGTTAATTTAATTGCTCTCTGAGGCGTTGCTATATGGATTTTAATCAAATTGTTGTCAGTTTGTGCTCTTAGGTGATTTGGGGTAAGACACACCTTGTGCTTCATTCCTAACTACTGGCTTTTAATAAATTTCGTTTTGCTTCTCAAGTAAAAATAAAAAATGAAGATTATGTGACTGAAATTGGAATTGAAAACAACAAGGAATGAGTGTTTAGCCTGATATGTAAATGTGAATTCATTTTGTGTGAATGTTGTGTGAATGTGGGAACAGCTTGCAAGAACTGATTGCATGCTCTGGGTCATGGATAGTGCACAAACTACAAAAGGAGCAGCTTGCTTTGCTTTCATTGTTCAACACCAATTTTTTGTGGATTTGAATAAAGAATCACAATATCACATCTAGTAGCCCCAAATTAAGATCACCTTATTGCTACACCAAGATAAATAAATATTAAGAGACCTTAAGCCTTATGTTAAACAACCTAACCTATCTCAAATCTCTCTATAAATACAATCAATATCACTAAAATAAGTAGGATTTTATTTCACACCATTAATTACTTTGGTGAATATTCACTCACTTGAGTATGAAAATATTTTACAATTTCCCATGGTGTCTCAACTTTATTAGAGTTTGTAGTCAGTTGAAAACCTCAAATATTAGCCTATGTAGAATGCCCTTCAGTTTGCATTACCTATAGGTCTAAATCAATAGTCTTATGTTCTATGTTCATTGTAGGTTGTAGGCCATTTTCCCTTTTCTCATTTGCCTCGTAGTCATGACCTTCTTTGTTGGAGATTTCACATTGATCATCATCACAGGTACGAATGTCCTTCATATTTTTGTCCTTCAGAATATGGGTGTTGTTGTGTGTTGAGTTTACCAATGTGTTGCTATGGGTCACATTAGGCTATGAACTAGTCACTCAATATCACATTAGGCTATTCTTTCAAGCTGACATGTACCCTTGTTAATACCATGCTAGTCAACTGGTTTCTATTTGTGGTTTTTCCACGGGTAAAGAATTTTGGTTTGTTTATGTTTGAGAAAGTAATTAGGCTATTCTTTGAATTTGATGTGGGCATTTTTCTATTTTTAAGCTGATCTGGACCTAACTTAGGTCACTGTGACGGCGCTTCCACTGTTGGTGTGATTCTCGGAGGTAATTCTCTCGCTCGTAACTTTCGGCGGCTCCCACAAGGTTAGCAACTTCCATTGGCTTTGTATTTGGTGGTTTTGTAACTTGTTTTATGTGATTAATTACTAGTGTAAGTGTATACAGTCCCTGATAATCATTATGAGTGAACCTTAGTTTCCCGTTTGAGATTCATTACAGTGATTCTTCCGGACAGTTTGGATTAATCATTGTATTAATTCTTGAATTGTCCGTTTGTACAGGTTAGAAAGACTCATTTTTTTTAGTATATTCATATGTATAGGTTGTGTTTCTTTTCTTAAATATGATGAAATTTTGGTACAATGCATTTCACTTTGTTCTCCGGGTGCATAGTTGACTGTGGTGGAACTCATGTCACCGCTTTCATGTCGTGTACTCAGAGGTCAAAGCGAAATGCTGCCGAAAGTTTGTCAAATTTAAGATAAGAGACTCAACCTATACATATGAATATACAATAAAAATATGTCTTTCTGAATGGGATAGGGTCACACCTTGAATGAAAAGAGTGAGGTTTTCATGCATGGAATAACTTTGTGACTATCACAGAGTTATTAATTAGATGGATCAAAGTTGGATGAATGCAAGTCGTATCACGGTTGAGTATGAGGAAGGCGTTGAACATTTCTTGCAATTTGCCTCCGAAAGAAGTCTACCGGATAGGGATGGAAAATATTTTTGTCCCTGTATCAATTATTTGAATGGGAGACGCCAAGCGCTGGACGACATACGGGAGTATCTTCTGTGTGATGGGATTAAGAAGAATTATACCACATGGATATGGCATGGTGAATTGACAGACATGCGGAGGGGGTCACAAACTGAACCGGTTGATGTTGACATCGGAGATCGATTAGAGGATATGATTCATGATCTGGGACATGAGTCTTTTCAGCAAGCACATGCCCCTATGTATGATACATTGGAAAGTGATTTGAAGAAGCCGTTGTATTTGGGGTGCAAAGAGTCATTGACACTGTTGTCAACGGTGTTAAATCTGGTTAATGTCAAGGCCAGATATGGGTGGAGTGACAAAAGCTTCAATTCACTGCTTGAGATAGTTCAGGACATGCTTCTAGATGAAAACACGTTCCCAAGAAGTTACTATCAGGCGAAAAAGATTCTTTGTCTGATGGGTATGGAGTATCAGAAAATTTATGCTTGTCCTAATGATTCCATATTGTACAGAAATGAATTTCAAGAAATGCATAAATGCCCCAGATGTGGGGTATCACGGTACAAAGTGAAGCCCGATGATGACTGTAGCATTGATGAAAGCACAAAGAAAGGGCCCCCCGTGAAGGTGTTGGGGTATCTTCCGTCATTCCAAGGTTTAAGCGTCTGTTTGCTAATGAAGATGACGCAAAAGACCTTACATGGCATGAAGATGGGAGAAACTGTGATGGAATGCTCCACCATCCGGCAGATTCCTCCCAGTGGAAGAAGATTGACTGTTTGTATCCAGAATTCGGCGAAGACCCAAGAAATCTTAGACTTGCACTTGCTAGTGATGGGATGAATCCCTACGGCAGTTTAAGTACTCAGCATAATTCGTGGCCTGTTTTACTGGTCATTTACAACCTGCCTCCTTGGTTGTGCATGAAGCGAAAATACATGTTGTCTATGATGATATCGAGCCCAAGACAGCCAAGAAATGACATTTATGTTTATCTTAGTCCCTTGATTGAAGACTTGGCAAACTTGTGGGACAAGGGGGTTGCCGTGTTTGATGGGTATTGTAAGGAGACATTCAAGTTGCTTGCAATGCTATTTTGTACCATTAATGATTTTCCAGCGTACGGAAATTTGAGTGGATACAGTGTTAAGGGCCATCGTGCATGCCCTATCTGTGAACAAGACACAAGCTACGTACAACTTAAACATGGCAGAAAAACTGTTTACACTCGCCATCGACGTTTTCTGAAACCTTATCAGTGATTGAATAAAGCGTTCAATGGAAGTCAACAGCATGAAACTGCACCAATTTCGTTAATCGGTGAGCAAGTTCTTGAGCGGGTTGAGGGCATCCATACTGTATTTGGAAAGACTGAAAAGAAGCAGAAAGGTAATACTTGCATATGGAAGAAGAGGTCGATATTGTTTGATCTTCCATACTGGTCTGATCTAGATGTTAGACATTGTATCAATGTTATGCATGTGGAGAAAAATGTGTGTGACAGTGTCATCAGCATGCTGCTTAACATTCAAGGCAAGACAAAGGATGGTTTGAACACTCGTCAAGATCTTCTTGACATGGGTATACGTGAGCAGTTACATCCTAGGTCTGATGGTAAGAAAATATACTTGCCTCCAGAATGTCACACTTTGTCAAAAAAGGACACTACTACAAAAGCGCTATTCAAAGACGATTATACACCCCATACAAAGACGGTTGTACGATCGTCTTTGTATTGAGCGACGTCGAAAGTCATTATTTTCGAAGACGGTTACAAAATCGTCTTAGTAACGCTCACTTTCGAATATGGTTCTTTGTAAAACCGTCTTAGAATGTGGTCAATCTAAGACGGTTCTCCTAAGAACCGTCTTAGAAACTCGTTTTTAATAATAATAAAATATAGTATTTTAAGACGATTTTAGGCAAAAACCATCTTAGAATGTCACATTCTAAGACTGTTTTCTTTATAATCGTCTTAGAAACTCATTTTTATAAAAAAAAAAAATATACAGCATATTCTAAGACGATTTTTAGGAAGAACCATCTTAATATGTGACATTCTAAGACAGTTTTCCTTACAACTGTCTTAGAATATGTTTTTTTTTTATTTAAAATAATCAAATACTATCACAATAAAATTGCAGGTACAGCGTGAAGCAATTTTAAAATATCATTTAATTCCTATTTAAAAGTAAAATTGTAAAATACCACTCAATCCCTATTTAAAATTTCATTAAAAATTAATGTAAGTGATAAAGAAAATAATATAAGCAACTCCATAAATATTACTTAGAACTAAATGCTGCCAACAGAGGAAATGAAAGAGTTCATATATATAACCCACAATAAGAAAATCATTAGCTATTTAAGAAAACAAAGTAATGAGGTAATTAACTTATATTACAATAGTTTCTTTAGTTCTACTTAAGTTATAAAAGTCTCTTATAGGATACAAGAAGCATTACTTACATGCTCACTATGACCTTGGGGAAAGTACACTGCACGACTTCTAACCAAAGACAGATAAACCAGAGGGCCTGCACAAGCATGCCAAAGTTCAGAATTCACATAAGTCAAAAGGGAATTTGACAGATTTTAAATCAAAAGTAATGTTAATTTCTAACAAATTTAAAGTGGGAATGGGAAGCTTCTTTCAGCTGTTATTTGATTTGTTTCCCAACCATCATTCCCTTGTTCTTTCCCTTATTTCTAACTTAAATCATTTTTTTCTCGTGGAATGACATTCCAAAATAAGTTTTGGATAATGATTTTCTCACGTTATTCCAGTGCAGTAATAATTAATAACACTAACACCCCATAACTCCGCTGTTAGAAAAGAAGATGAGCCAAGTTTTTTCACAAATCCCCCCATCCACCTTAATTAGGAACAACCACCTTAATTCTTTTGGAATCTGAAACTTGTGCTAATTGAAAAAGTCACGTACTCACTCACTCAAACAATTAGACATATTAAAATTTTCTTTGTCAACTAAGCCACCCCAAACAGAATTATTATATTTTCACTATGGCTGCAATGTGCATTAGCTAGAAAGAAGTAAACAAATATAGATTAAAAAGAAATCAATATGTTATACGAGGTAAGACAGTAAGAAACAATTTATCAGGTATTGTACACCATTGATAGCGAACCAATTCGATCAACAATAAATTTGGGAACATATATAAATCATTATAAGAGGCTTACAGTTGGGAATGCATCATTAGAAGACTGTGATCTATTGACATGGTCATTTGGGTGCACAGACTTCTCACCAAGCTTATGGCAAAGAATCTTTGATGCAACAAGACCGTATTAATCTTTTTTTTTAACACAATATATCCATTTAATGTTATATATAACTATATAAGTGAAGGAAAGCAGAGTATAACAAAGCCAATGGATTTATTAACAGACAAAGTTTACTAGAACTACAGTCCTCAATACTCAACCAATCTATACAATCACACTCATAGACATCACCCAAAATCAATACTCAATGGCCAAAAAATCTTGCTTTTTGTTCTGTGATTAAAATACCAAAACAATAAAATAGAATAAACTACTATTTCACTCTAGTTTCTTTTATGACTCAGTAGTATCTTGCAGTCAAAAAACTTACGTGTAGTGCTTAACACTTTTACTTTTGGTCTAAGCTAGAAAACACTTTTTATAGGTGTAGTGCTTAACACTTTGATTTACTCTCTCTCTTTATTTCTTTAATTGAAAGATATTCATGCCATCTGAAAAATAGAAAGGCACTCATGGTAGATTTCGCTTTCAAGTATACA
>QARZ01040625.1:9421-43783 GCA_013407115.1 Glycine latifolia
TAATGTAAGCATGCAATGAGATGCAAACAAAGAGACAACAAATAAAAGAAGGCAAAAGGAAACTCTCCAAATATCATTCAAGGCACATCATCACATAGAATTGGCAAGACCAAAGAGATGTCCGCCACAACCTCCTCCACCACTTGAGGGCTCTCATGAAATAACTTGAGTTGGTGACCATTCACTTCGAAGACCTTGCCGGTTACTTCATTTTTAATCTCAATTGCACCATGGGGAAAAACATTAGTAATAACAAAAGGTCCATCCCATCTAGATCGAAGTTTACCGGAAATAAGCTTGAGGCGAGAGTTAAACAATAACACTTTTTGGCCAATATGGAACTCCTTCCTAAGAATCCTAGAGTCATGAAATCTCTTCACTTTCTCCTTGTAAATCTTGGATTTCTCATAGGCTTCTAAGTGGATCTCTTCAAGTTCTTGCAATTGAAGCTTCCTTTCCATACCCGCTTCATCAAATGTCATGTTACAACTCTTCACCGCCCAATAAACATGGTGCTCAATCTCCACCAGAAGGTGGCATGACTTACCAAAAACCACCCTATAGGGAGACATCCCCAAAGGTGTTCGGTAAGCGGTCCTGTGAGCCCATAAAGCATCTTCAAGTAGCTTGCTCCAATCCTTCCTGTTGGGTTGCACTACCTTCTGTAACACTTGCTTTATCTCTCTGTTAAAAACCTCTGCGTGCCCATTAGTTTGGGGATGATAAGCTGTAGCAACTCGATGCACAACCCCATACTTCTGAAGCAAGGATGTCAATGATCTGTTACAGAAATGGTTCCTCTAGTCACTGATAATGGCTTTAGGCACACCAAACCTGCAAAAAATGTTGGATCTCACAAAATCCACAACAACTTTAGAATCATTAGTTCTAGTGGCCTTAGCTTCAACCCATCTGGAAACATAATCAACAGCATGTAGAATATATAAAAAACCATGAGAAACAGGAAATGGACTCATAAAATCAATACCCCACACATGAAAAATCTCACAAAAAATAATAGGTTGCTAAGGCATCTCATGTCTACGTGTAATGGTTCCTCCTGCTCTTTGACACTGCTCACAAGTGGTGGTAAAGTGATGAGCATCTCTAAACAAAGTATACCAATAGAACCCACAGTCCAATACCCTCCCAGTGGTCCGCTGAGGACCAAAATGATCGCCAATAGGTGTGCCATGACAAAACTAAAGAATAGACTGAATCTCATGATCTGGCACACACATGCGAATCACTTGATCACTACCAAACCTCCACAAATAAAGATCATCCCACACATAAAAATTTAGCATCACTCTTAAGTTTATCTATTTCAGACCTAGATGCATGAGGTGGAACAACAGATGCAACAATGAAAATCACAATGTCAGCAAACCAAGGGGTGATATGTGATGAATGCAAGTACATCAAATGCTCATCAGGGAAATTATCCCTAATAGGAAAGGATTCAACAGATCCCTCAATCCTGCTCAAATGATCAGCAACTAAGTTTTCTGCACCATTCCTGTCCTTAATCTCAATATCAAACTCCTGAAGAAGAAGCATCCACCTGATCAATCTGGGTTTAGCATCAGGCTTCTTCAACAGGTACTTCAAAGCTGCATGGTCAGTAAAGACAGTGATATGGGAGCAAAGCAAATAAGATCGAAATTTATCTAAAGCAAAAACAATAGCTAAAAGCTCCTTCTCCGTGGTGGTGTAGTTAACTTGGGCTGCATCTAAAGTGTGTGAAGCATAAGCAATGACATGGGATCGTTTATCAACTCTCTGTGACAACATAGCCCCAAGTGCATAGTTAGAGGCATCACACATGAGCTCAAAGGGAAGTCCCCAATCTGGTGGCTGCATGATGGGAGAGGTCGTAAGCTTCTTTCTCAATTCCTCAAATGCCTCTTTGCAAGGCTGATCAATCATAAAGTCTATGTCCTTTTGGAGCAGCTTGGACAATGGCAGTGCAATCTTATTGAAATCCTGGATGAATCTCCTATAAAAATCTGCATGTCCAAGAAAAAAACGCACTTCCCGCACAGAAGCGGGGTAAGGTAAAGAAGTAATAACATCAATCTTAGCTTTATCGACCTCGAGACCTCTACTGGAGACCAAATGCCCTAAGACTATACCTTCATGTACCATAAAATGACATTTCTCAAAGTTAAGAACAAGGTTAGTCCCAATACATCGATCAAGAACTCTAGAGAGACTATCCAAACATGCATCAAAAGAGGAACCATAAACAGTAAAATCATCCATAAACACCTCCATGTAACTCTCTAATAAATCAGAAAAAATACTCACCATGCACCTTTGGAAGGTAGCAGGTGCGTTGCATAGGCCAAAAGGCATCCTAGTGTAGGAAAATGTGCCAAATGGACAGGTAAATGTGGTCTTGTGTTGGTCCTCTGGTGCAATATGAATCTGCATGTAACCAGAAAAACCATCAAGAAAGCAATAATGTGATTTACCTGCCAACCTCTCCAGAACTTGGTCAATGAAGGGGAGAGGGAAATGATCCTTGCGAGTTGCCTGGTTAAGTCTCCTGTAGTCAATGCAAACTCGTCAACTATTGGCTACTCTAGTCAGAATCAACTCATTATCCTGATTTTTCACAATAGTGATACTCGACTTCTCAGCAGCTAGTAACTTCATCACTTCCTTCTTCACCACATCAAGAATAGTGGGATTCAACCTCCTCTGTGGCTACCTCACCGGCCTAGAATCATCCTCTAAGAGTATCTGATGCATGCAGATGGAAGGATTTATTCCAGGAAGGTCAGCAAGTGTCCATCCAATGGCCTTTTTGTGGCCTCTCAAAACATGTAGCAACTTCTCTTCATGCTCAAGTGACAGGCTGCTAGATATGATGACTGGAAGCTGCTGAGCATCATCTAAATATGCATATTTAAGGTGCTCAGGTAGTGACTTTAGCTCCAAAGAAGGTGGCTGAATGGTGGAAGGCAAGGGAAGGTTGTTGGCTGAGGGAAGTGAGATAGTAGAATCAGAGTCCAAGTGCGGAGGAAATCTCCACACAATCAGAGTCCAAGTGCGGAGGAAATCTTCGCACAAATACTACACACAACAGCAGAATCATCACAGGTACAATTACAAGAACCAAGATCAAAATCAGAAAAATCAGAAAGTAAATCAGAAATATCTACACTATCTACTGCAACATCAATGATATCAAGAAGAAGGACAGAATGCTCCTCTACAGGATGTCTCATGGCCTCAAAAATGTTAAACTGGACAACGTCATCACCAAACTCCATGGAAAAATTTCCTGCATACACATCAATTTTTGTCCTGGCTGTCATCAAGAATGGTCTCCCTAGGATCAATGTGGAACCATGACTGGAAGACTCATTCTCCATATCTAGTATGTAAAAATCTACAGGAAAAATCAAATTATTAACTCGCACCAGCACATCTTCAATAAGTCCAAATGGAAGCGCAACACTCATGTTGGCTAAGTGAATGACAACACTAGTGGGTTTCAAATCACCAAGATGTAATGATTTGTAAATTGATGTGGGCATGACATTAATGGAGGCTCCAAGGTCACACATGGCATCCACAAAAGTACAATCTCCAATGGTGCAAGGGACAGTGAAAGTGCCAGGATCCTTGCACTTCTGTGGCAAGGTGGATAATGGAATGGCATCAACAGTTTTGCCCTGTATAAGTGCAGAGACATTTCTGCCCATCTTCACTTGCTCATTTCCCTTCAGCTTCCTCTTGTGGGTGCACAAATCATTCAAGAACTTTGCATATTTTGGAATCTGTTTGATGACATCCAAGAGGGGAATGTTGACTTTCACCCTCTTGAAAGTCTCAAGTAGATCAGAATCAAACTCCACTTTCTTTGCAGAAATGGATCTAGAAGGAAAAGGTAGAGGAATATGTGTTGGTGCAGAATCTGTTTTGGCACCATCATCAATTTTAGCACAAGCATTTGGAAGCTCCTTGCCACTCCTCAAGGTAATAGCACTCACATTCTTTGGATTAATAACTAGTTGTGCTGGAATGTTGCAGAACCTTGTTGCTGCATCTTGTTGACAGTTTTTGCTAACTGTCCAATCTAAGTCTGTAGGTCTTGGATGGTGGCACTGACATTTTGTTGAAATTGCATGTTGGTGGTTGCCATATGCTTCATCAAGTCCTCAAAGAAGGTCCAGAATTGTTCTGCACAGGTTGTGCAGGTGTAGGTGCAGGCTGCTGGAATTGTGGCTATTGTCCGAACGGAGGAGCTTGGTATTTGCTGGTGGAGGGTTGATATTGTTGTTGTTGAGGTCTGAATGGCTGCTGTTGTTGTGTCTGCTGTGGAGGTTGTGGACCAGGACCATACCTCAAATTCGGGTGATCTCTCCAACCAGGATTATAAGTGTTGGAGTAAGGATTATATTGTTGTTGAGGTCTGAATGGCTGTCCAGGTTGTAAGGCAGAAACTTCAGCAACTTGTTCTGTTTCTTGTAGAGTGGGACATGCATTTGTTGGATGATCAGGGGCACAGCAGATACCACACAGCCTTGGTTGATTGGCTGCCATCACATTCTGCTGTTGAGCAATAGCAAGTTGTCTCACAAGGGATGTCAACTCTACCAGTTTGTTCTCCAACCTCTGGTAATCAGCAACCATAGAAATAGAAACTTCATTGGCAGCAGGTTTGCTTGTTGCAGCACCTCTAGTACCAAATTGCTGATAGTTGGCTGCCATGTTAGAAATCAACTATCTTGCAACAACATGAGTCTTGTCCATCAAAGCGCCTCCGCTAGCTACATCTATCATACTCTTGTCCATCAACATCAAACCTTCATAAAAATACTGAATCAATAATTGCTCACTGATTTGATGGTAAGGACATGTAGCACACAACTTGTTGAATCTCTCCTAGTACTCATACAATGTCTCTCCAGAGAGCTGCCTTATACCATAAATTTCTTTTCGGATGGAAGCTGTTCTGGATGCAGGGAAGAATTTCTCCAAGAATCTTCTCTTCATATCTGTCCAGGTGTTGATAGGACCTGGTTAAAGGTACAACCAGTCCTTAGCCACACCATCCAGTGAGAATGGAAATGCCTTCATCTTTACATAGTCCTTATGAATATCATGTGGTCGCATGGTGGAACACACTACATGAAATTTCTTAAGATGCTTGTGTGGATCTTCACCTGCAAGACCATGAAACTTTGGGAGTAAATGGATCAGTCCAGACTTTAGCTCATAACTAACCTCAGTCTCAGGATATTGAATACACCAAGGTTGGTAAACAACATCAGGTGTAGCCAATTCCTTAAGAGTTAGGTTGTTATCAGCCATTGTATCAACAAAAATTTTCAGAATCAAGATGTGCAGAATTGAAAATAGAATCAGAAACAGACGACTCAGAAAACACTACACTACTATCTAGAACTACACTATCAAATTCATCTAGACTAATATTATTTCTGCTTAATCTGTGAAATGTCCTATCTATCTCAAGATCATATGAATACAAATCACTTGGTGTGGACCTAGTCATGCACAGTTCAAATCATAAGGAACAAAAACACAGAAATCACAGAAATGTCAGACAACTACTCTACCAGGACATTATTCACAATATCTGCAAGGATGCCACAACACCAATGGCAACTTCTACTTATCTTGACACAGATGATAAAGGCAAGAGTGTTGATGAATCCAAATACAGAGGAATGATTGGATCCTTGTTATACCTAACTGCTAGTAGGCCTAATATAATGTTGAGTGTTTGCTTATGTGCTAGATATCAAGCAAATCCCAATGAATCTCATCTAATAGCAGTCAAGAGGATCCTCAAGTATCTTAAGTCCACACCAAAAGTAGGACTTTGGTATCCAAAAGGTACACCTATAAGCTTAATTGGATACTCTGATTCTGACTTTGCAGGGTGCAAGTTGGATAGAAAGAGCACAAGTGGAACATGTCACATGTTAAGGAGCTCACTGATCTCTTGGCACTGCAAGAAGCAATCATGTGTTGCATTATCCACTACTAAAGTTGAATATATATATATCAGCTGGAAGCTATTGTGCACAAAGCCTTTGGTTGAAGCAACAACTTCAGGACTTTGGTATTGAGCTGAAGGAGATACCACTGATGTGTGATAATACAAGTGCCATTAACATCTCCAAAAACCCCATCATGCACTCTAGGACAAAGCATATTGAAATCAGACATCACTTCATCAGAGACCATATCCAAAAGGGTAACATCAAAATTGAATTTGTTGAAACCAACTTTCAATTAGCTGATATATTTACCAAACCTTTGGATAGAGATAAATATTACACTCTAAGAAACATGCTAGGAATACTAGATGAATCTAGTGTGTGTTAGCATGATTTGTATGTGCTCATTGACATGAAATTGCATCATTGATTGACCCTTAATCCCAAATTCATACTTGGTTGATATGTGCTGCATAATCACTGCTCATTCTGATATTTGTACTGTAATAATCGATTAAGCCACGAATTAATCGATTATATGAACTTAAAATGTTGTTTAGAATGTAATTTGTAGGTGTGTAATCGATTACAGTAACGATATAATCGATTATTCTTCATGAGAAAAGTTTTCCAGAAATTCAAACTCACTGGAATAATCGATTACTCAACGAAATAATCAATTACATATGCTTAAAATGCTTTAATAAAATTCAAACTCACTGGAATAATCGATTACAGTGAATGGTAATCGATTATATTGTATGCAATATGTTTAAAATTTCAAATTTTCACTGTAATAATCGATTACTTGTCGAAATAATCGATTACTGCCTCTGCTAAAGTTGATTCTGCTTATGAAATAATTGATTACATAATAATATAATCGATTATCCATGGAGTTACTGCAGAATCTGCAATTTTATCTTGGAAATTGTAACTGCCCAACTGCCCCAAAATTCAAATTTTGAATCAAAATTGCTTTTATTTTAGAGAGTTAATTCGTATCTGCAGTTATCTTTTTCAAAATTCAACTTTGGAGCCAAAAATTTCTATATAAACAGCCTTTGATGAATAGGTTAGAACACACCAAACTCATCTTCTTTCTTAAGCATTGTTGTTCCTTATTAGTGTCCTAAACCTCTGCCCATTTAGCTTTTTGTCTCTTAGCCACTATGTCTGCACCAAAGAGAACTAAATCCTCTAAGAGAAAGGCTGAAACTTCCAAGCCTGCAAAAAGTAGGTTAGACCATTGGTTCTCCAATGAGAGAGAGAAAATGACCTATCTTCAGTTCAATGCAACCAAATTGATTTGTTCTCCTAAACACCTTGACCTAGGCTGGTTCAGTAGGGAAGGCTTTCAATTCCCAGCCATGCTTGAAGCCCAAGGTCTGAAGAGATTTGTGGAGATGAAGGGTACCTTTTACCCTAAACTTGTGAAGGTGTTCCACACCTGTTCCAAGTTTTCAATGGAGGGGACAATCCTATCTCAAGTGAATGGGGTTGCCATGGAGATAACCCTTAAAATTTGGCAGAAGGTTGCTGGAATTTCTTTTGATGGTGAAAGAAAATTTGAGGAAGAAGCTGAAGGTTACAACAGGGTAGAAACCTACAAAGGGATGTTACTTGACCCTCAAATGAGGCTTAAATTAAGGCTCAGTATTGGTCCCATGACCCATGAGGACAGACTCCTACACTACATCATCACTTACATTCTCACTCCTAGGTCCACAAACCATGCTCAAGCTACTGATGATGATCTTTAAATTGTGTATGGTCTGAAGAATGGCATTAAGATGAATTGGATCCTTATAATCCAGGAGATTATGCTAAAGTCAAAAAGGTTGATGAACTATCCATTTCCTTATGCTGTTTTGATTTCCAGGTTCATTGATTACTTCAGAGTTGATGTAACCAATGAGGTTGTGGATAACACCAACTCAAGCAACAGTCTCATCAACGAGAAGCATTTGACAAAGCTTGGAATGGTCAAAAATCCTTATGGATGGTAAATGGCAGGACAACAGCTACCACCTGCTGAAGGTGAAGAAGAAGAAGCAGAAGCAGAAGAAGAAGAAGAGGGTGAAGGCTCTGCTCAACCCTCCTACAGTCCTTTTGAGCCTCTAATAATTCAAAAGATGGATGCACTGTTGTCTCTTCATCATGAGCATAGAGCTGAGACAAATTCATCCATGGAAGAGATGAAGTCTAGATTAGAGAACATAGAAGCTAGGCTTGTAATGGATGATATGGATAAATAAGCTTAGGATGCTTAGGTTGCTTCTGTTTGTCTCTATTGATGTTATTGCTTTTGTTGTTTTCTGCTGCCTTACGTAATGTTTGTTTCAGTATTTTTAAGTTTATGTTTGTTTAATGTAATGGTTGAATCATTAATACAAGTATTTCTGTTTTCTCTCCTATGTTCCCCTATTTCTACTATAAACTCTGGTTTTGACTTTGATAAGCCAAATAGGGGGAGAATTATTTGTGATTTAGAAGGAGTCATAATTGAAATATTGCATGTGATAGGGGGAGAAAATGGTGTCTAATGAATGCTGTGCATGTATGCTTTTTATTGTGAAAAAATTTCCCAAGTGAGGGGGAGCATGTGTTTTTTAATGATGGATGCTAATGCTTAATCTTGCAAAAAGATGACTTAGATTTCAGGAATCAATTATCCCTCCAATGCAATCAAAAGAATAAGACAAATGGACAAATTGATTTGGCATGCTCAAAGCCAAAAAGAGGGAGATTGTTGACTTTGAAAGAAGCTGCAAGGGATTGTATCAAGGACTGAAGACTTGTTTTGTTTTAGCTTTTTACATGCCCAATCATTTGATGGAATTTGTAAATTTGTCTAAGTGATTCAAGTTAAAAAGCCTTGTGATCTTTCATCAGCATTTGCATTCACATAATCATGCATTCATATTTGCAAATCTTAAAAGAAATCAAATTGGTTTTTCAGGAAATTAAGTTCTTAAAAGGCAAAGTTATTTAAAAAGGATTTCTTACTGCTTTAATCAATTACACAAACAATTTAATCGATTAAAGACATTCAAACTTTTCTGGAAAAGCCTTGAAGAACAGTTTAATCAATTACATGATCCTTTTAATCGATTACATAAGTGTTTATAAAAATATGCATTACTGGAATAATCGATTATTTCCTTAAGTAATCGATTATCTTAACTCGTTTTGAAATAATGCATTCTGGTTTGATCGATTACCATTTCTAGTAATCGATTACACAGGCTATTATGTGAAACTCAGCTTTACTGACTTAATTGATTACTGTACAGATTAATCGATTATTTTGTTTTTGAAATATTTCCAGAAAGTTGATGAATAGTTTAATCGATTATTTAGTTGATTTAATCGATTACATTTGTCAATTTAATCAATTACACTAACGGATTAATCGATTATTATCAGTTAACTTTGTTTTTTATAAAGCTTGGTGAGTCTTTTTCTTATAAACAGACATTGTCCGATTTACTCAATACAAGAGTGACTTACCCAAGAGTTTTTTGAGTCTTCATAAGTGCCCATATACGGTTTTTCTGTGTTCAAAACATCTTCTTGTGTGATCAAGAATTTTGAGTTCTTTAGAGAAAATGTTGTAAAGAAAGAAGGATTTCAAGAGTATGATTCTGAGCTTTGGATTTTATTCTACCTGGTGATTGGTAACATTTCTCATTCATTCATTCATTTGAGAAGATCACAGGTGGTATATCTTGAATTCTTATTAGTGTTTTGTTTCTGTGTATTAAAAAGGTTTCTTTGTATATCTTTATTTCTTTTAAAGTTGTTATCTAGAGAAGGGTTCTCTAGTGGGAAGATTAGGGAAGGGTTATCTGGATCTTGACCATTTGAAAGTCTATAGGGTTTAGATTTTTGGTTCTTTGTCTAGGGTTGACAAAGGTGGTCTGTGTAAAACTGTTTGTAAAAGAATTATTGATATAGTGATAACTCTAACCTGGTTTGGGTTGGAAGAACTGGATGTAGCCTCCAAGGTTGAGAGGTGAACCAGTATATTTGCCTGTCTCTTGTTTAAATTTCTGTATATTTCATTGTATGTTTTTGTGAGATCAAAGGGTGATCTTGGGTGAAGAAGGATTTCTGTATTTGAAAAAGGGTGATTCTGTGATACGATCCTGAATTTAATTCCGCAACTTGTTTTAGAAAATTCTAAATATTCAGTTTGAACCAATTCACCCCCCCTCTTGGTTCATTTGCAGTGTATTCATAGTATTTTCAGGCAGAAATCAGGAAATTAGTAATTCTTATAAAAACATTAATGTCCTAAATATAAGTTGGCAAAGGAAAGAGAGAATTGAATTTTTCAATCCTAATAAAATTAATTTCAATTTATATAAATGATCTGGTGAGCTACGTGATCAAATAAGGTTTTCTGATCAAACGATTTCTGATTTTTTTTTATTATCTCATTGTGATTCTAGCAATGTTTCATGCCACAGTTAAATGTTACTGCCGATTGATGGAGAACAATTGTGGTTACTATAAAATAAATTATGAAAGGAAATTTTATGCTTTTGTAGGACTTTCTGTTATTTTAGGGTTTTTTTTATCCAATACTGATTGTAGAATTTCAACTCTAATAAGCAAGTTTGATCATTTGCAACATTTATTACAGAATACATGTAGTATATGGTGTCTCATCTCAACTGTTACATGTATATTGAGATACTCAAGTGCATATATATTATAGTAAATATTTTAATTTTGTTGTTCTTTTTTTTTTTTCAGGAACTGTTTGATTAGAAACAAATCTACCAGAAGCATATCTAAATTCATGAGCTAAAGTTTATTTGTGTGCGTTCAATTTTTGGGACCAAAACAAATAAAACATAAGAGGAACATAAACATGCAATGAAGCATATTGAAAGAGTAATAGAGAATAGTTAGGTTACCCTATGGCTTCGTTCTTCAGTGCAGAGCTCGTAGGTTACGGAGGATGTGCAGCAACAACAACACAAAGCCCTAATCGATAACCGAAGTTGGGGGTTTATATAGTGGACAAAAACAGAAACACTATTGGGTCTATTCAGCGCTACTGGCCCAATGTAACAAGGTTGGTGGGTTTAAGACCAAAAAGGGAAGGAATTTCTTTGTGCACAAGTCAAACCTCGTATATATGTAAGGTCTTGGGTTTCCATGTTGGCACTTTAATATAATAATATTATGATTATGAGGTAGTTGTAATAATAACGACCCTGCCACAGATCCGGGTTCGTGTTTCCTTAAAATGAGTTTTAACGAGGAACCCGGATTAGTGTGACCAGGTTGACGCTTCGAAGGGTAATAACACCTTTATGGGGCAATGCTGATGTGGAGTGAAGTGCCAAGGTAGGATCCCGAACAAGGTCGGATGAGGGCAGAACCTTGGACTTGTGAAGTGCCAGGGTAGGAACCCGAATGAGGTCGGATAAGGTCGGAAGAGGGTGGAACCTTGGACTTGTGAAGTGCCAAGATAGGAGCCCGAATGTGGTCAGATAAGGTCGGATGAGGGCGGACCTTGGACTTGTGAAGTGCCAAGGTAGGAACCCGAACGAGATCGGATAAGATCGGAGAGGGCGGAACCTTGGACTTGTGAAGTGCCAAGGTAGGAGCCCGAACGAGGTCAGATAAGGTCGGATGAGGGCGAAACCTTGGACTTGTGAAGTGTCAAGGTAGGAGCCCGAACGAGGTCGGATAAGGTCGGATGAAGGCGAAACCTTGGACTTGTGAAGTACCAAGGTAGGAGCCCGAACGAGGTCGGATAAGGTCGGAAGAGGACGGAACCTTGGACTTGTGAAGTACCAAGACAGGAACCCGAACAAGGTCGGATAAGGTCGGACAAGGGTGGACCCAGCACTATGTAATTGATTACATAAGTGTTGTAATCAATTAAATGAGGAACCTTGGATTTTATAAAATACCGAGTAAGGACCCCGGACAAGGGCGGACCTTGGATTTTATAAAGTGCCGAGGACGGGTCCCAACCCTATGCAATCGATTACATAAGCGTTTGTAATCGATTAAAAGCAGACAACACTTGCTTGATACAAGGTAGGCTTTTGAGGGTGATCTGAACCCAGCAGTAAATGCCTATGATGACTAAGCTGGATTTTGACATCTGGCACTATTGGCGCATGACACACGCACCAGAGTCATTTAAATAGACTGCTTCTCTTCATTCCGACGCGTATGCTATCGTCTTCTTCCTATCTCGGTTTCCTCCATCTCCAAGTGAGAGAAATTTCATAGCCACTTACCCTTAACCAAAACCCTTTGCATGCAACTGAGAAGTTGAAAGGAACCACCCCATAGCTAGGTTCCAACCTTAGTTTCTTCTGAAGACCACCAGACGAAGAGATCGTCCTCTCCAAGAACTTTCGCAGAGTTTCGACTCTAAGGGAAAGAAGGTTTTTTCAAGGACATTTGAGCTTGGAGAGGCTGTCCTATAGCCTTCCTGGAAGTTTGAAAAGGTAAGACACTCACGTTTCACCGATTGATTGAGATTTTGTGTTGAGAGGCTTTATGAACCAGAGCTGGAACTAGGCTTGGGTCCTTTCAGGAAAATAATAGCATTTCTTTTCATGCAACGGTTAATGGCCGTCATGGACTGCTTGCATGCAACGGTTGATAACCATTTTGTTCTAGCATGCTTTTGCAGAGCGTGATACGGAGGATATTGGTGGTTGTGACCACGAGGCCGGGAGAGCCAGTTTAGCACTTAGAACAAGTAAGGTCTTTATTCTTGGGAGTTTTTCCCTTGACTGTGTTCCACCATACTCCGAGGGAGTGGGGATTATTGTATGTCATGATGCATGTGGTATTGAAATTGTGTGTTACTGCTTTCTAGTTGAGAACATGTATATGATGCACACTGTGATGGTATGTTGTATGATTGATGAGATTCTCTTGCCAGTAGAATGGACTAAATATGGACTTCCCTTAGAGCCAAAGTCATGTGGAACAACTCTAAGTGGTCAATTAGTAGATATGAAAACCCTGAGAGAGTGTGCCCTTAAATGGATGATCCTCTCTTGGAAGTGTCATATAGGTCCGCGCAGACTTCTGAGAGAATGTGTCATTCAGTGGATGATCTTCCTCAGGCAGTGTCTGCGGAAAGTCTTGAGAGAATGTGCCCTTAAGTGGATGATCTTCCTCAAGCAATGATATACAGAGAATGTTCCCTTAAGTGGATGCTCTTCTCTTGTTATATCTGTGTGGTTATATACATGTGATGCATTTTATGACAGCCGGGATGGCTAGATTATGTGATGCCCGTTTTGATGCTATGTATCGTGATAGGTGAACCCGAGGGAGGAGAAGCCTCCAAGGACCCGGAGTTTAGTGAGATTTATATCTCACCCCGATTGGGGATTATATGTCTTTGCAGATGATGAGCAGAGAGAGGATGGTGGATCCCAGGGCAAGAGGCCCGGGTAGGGATGCGATCGAGGTATCTCGGGACAAGAGACCGAACCGGGACGGGGTCTTCAGTGAACCTTAGCCTTAGATTTCATTTTGGAGAGCATGTTGGCTCTTTATTTCGTTATGTACATATACTCTTTGTACCCCGGCCCTGAGGGGAGAACGCACACACACACACACAGATATATATATATATATATATATATATATATATATATATATATATATTGTTGTATTTTCTAGAGTATTTACCATACATAATGCATAGATATTATTATTATGGATGTATGATGACATCATTCTTATTAGCTGCTTCCTGATTAACTATCTTTAATTAATCACTACGCTTAATGACCATAATTGAATGTTAACAAACCGGATGTATACGGGGCGTTACAATATACCATTTAAGTAAAAGAGAAAATAAAAAATATCCTTCCATAAAAATTTTAAGAATTCACAATGTTCTTACGGATTCACAATCTGAATAGACTTCTTACGAATTCGCAATCCATAAGTTAAAATATGTTTTATGAAATAATTTAAATATAATGGCGGAATGGTACATTCAAGTCTCAAATCTACGACCATCACATTATTAATACGACACTCCAACCAACCAAGCTAATAGGTCAATTATTTTAAAAAATAATTAATGTTACTATATATAACACTAAATTTTTTAATATATATTTAATACACATATAAGTTTACATAATAAATTTTGTAATAAATAATTTTGATCAAATAATATTTTTTTACATATATAAATCATTTGTTTAAATAAAAATCTAGATTAATGTATTTAATACACATAAATTTTTATTAAACTTATAAATTTTTATTTAAATCTGATTTTTATTTAAACCTATGATTTATATATGTAAAAAAATACATTCTTAGATCAAAGTTAATTGTTACAAAATTTATTATGTAAACTTATATGTGTATTAAATATAAATTAAAAAAATTTAGTGTTATATATAGCGACATTAATTATTTTTTAACATAATTGACCTATTAGATTAGTTGGTTGGAGCGTCGTGTTAATAAAGTGAAGGTCGCAGGTTTGAGACTTGCATGCGTCATCCCGCCATTATTTTAAATTATTTCGTAACATATATTTTAACTTACGGATTGAAAATCTATATGAACATTAATTCGTAAGCCCATACGGATTAACAATCTGTAAGATTGTGAATCCGTAAGAATCTTACGGAAGGGTATTTTTGGTTTTCTCTTTTACTAGAATGGTGTATGCGAGATTTGACTAAAGGAAGAAATTCCTATGGAACAGACCAGTTAACACCTTGGGTTGCCTTTCTATTCTTAGCCCAATCTACTTTGTTATATGAAAATTGCTTCTTGCACCTCCTTCTTCAACTTATAATATCTTCACCAACAAGTTGATTTAGATATTGAGAAAGGGTTTATTTCTCCCAATACTCTGACAGACCTGACAATTATATCTCTAACTACAAGCTTATTTATCGACCAATGTTAGTAAAAAAAATTTATCTTTATACTTTCATGAAATCTTATTTTTAGTTGTTAAAATTTCATATTATCCAATTTAATCCAAACACACACTATGAGATGGCATTGATACTAATTCATATGTTAGATAAATAAAAGAATCAAACAAATTCTTTTTTTTTAAGTATACAAATTTTTATGTACTTTACAAAACAAAACTTATTTTCAGTCTCTTCTAATGAGTATTGTGTTGTGATTCTATATATCAGCAAAAATAAAATTAAATGGTTCCCACAAAGTTAAGGATTAACTTTGGGCCTGTTTGGTTACAGTCCAAAAGATCTTCTAGCATCTTATCTTCTAGAAAAAGATCTTTTTTTATTTTTTAAGAGTGTTTGGTTATTAATTTTTTTTAGCTTTTATAAAAGTAAAAGTTGTCAGCAGACCTTTTCTAAAAGTTCAAATTTCTAACTTATGGAATGCTGCTTTTCGGGAATCTGTTCCCTAAATTATGCTTGGACAATAATATCCTCAAAAAATTTCAAAATGACAAATGATACCCTTCCCATTTCTGAACACACATGGTTTCTCTCTCTTGCTCCTCTGAAGAGTTTTGTGCTTCCGCTCGAAGGTTCTGCGTCTTCCACTGAAGGTTCTGCGTCTTCCTCGCTCCTCTATTCCTCAATCTCTCTCTTTTTTTTCTTCGCTTGATATCATCCTTCTTCATCTCTTCTTCTTTGTTTGTTAACATCACAGGTTAACAATTTCTTCATCAATTTCTTTTTTCTTCTAGTTTAAATTTTGAATTATTATGGATTAGGGTTATGCTTTTGTTTGTCTCATTAATTATTATGAATTTTGACGCCTTGAACATATTATTGTGGAGATTGCAAAGTGTTCCCTAAATATTCTTGAATTTTTATCATTGTTTCTATTTCTTAAGCTTGTGAAATGTCTCTCAATCAAGTTCCTGTGAAAATAAAGAGAGCAGAATGTGTAACGACCCGCCTCGTCGCTACGATATCACTAACTCTTAATCGTGCAGATTCAGATTTTAATGAAAATCCCATTAATTTGATTATGAAAATGGTAGTAAGTTTTTCGCAATAATACAATTATCATACACATATTACAATTACATAATTAAACACACATGTACATATATATTAAATCAGTACATGTCATCCACATGTTAGAGCTTTCTTTAGTTTTACATGTATATACACCTGAAATTACATATCTAACAAAAAGTCAAAGAACTAACTAAGAAAGAGTTGATTAACAAAACACAACTATTTCCCAAAAAGAACTCCAACATCATCACGTCGGCTTGGTGACTCCAACCAAAAAGAATCTCCCTCTAGAGTCATCTATTACTGCTTGTCTGCTCACACGAACGAAAGTTTGTGATAATCACAGGTACCAACCACACGGTACAACAAAAGCAAGGGTGAGTTTATTATATAAAATCAACAAGCATCAGATAGCAGCAGTTGGGAAAGAAACAACATTACCCACCACAATCATTAACAAAAAATCCATGATTCCAATACACACTCAACAAACCAATCATCCAATGCATTTCACAACTCAAATAATCATGTATAGAATGGTGCATGCACCTAACTCATCTATCATCATGCAATGTGGTACCATATCCCGGAAATAGCCTCTCACAGGAAAAATGATTCATCGCCTATCAGGGCCACCCTGTCGTGCACTGGCCATTCCCCCACCTGGTGATCAGCCAGCGCCGCTAGGGAATTCCAAACCTGATGACCCCTTAATACCTGCGTTTTCAGCCCACTGAAACCCACCGGTACGTACGTGCCTTCATCCTATTTCCATCCATGCACATGAAGTATGAAACATGGGCATCATCAATGTATGACCAAGGCCAGGAACAAATCCTTCCCCGCAAGGATGACCAATCATACACCCCCATGTACATACCTAACACACCAATGTGGGCTCACCGATGCACTAACCGTGGCTAGGAACAAATCCTTCCCCATAAGGATAACCAACGGGTCATTGCACCCCACGTGTATATACATAGCATACAACCATGGCACCATCACTGTATTACCATGGCCAGGAACAAATCCTTCCCCGCAAGGATGACCTGTCATACACCCCCATGGGTATCCATGTATATCCACATCACATAATGATAACCATGGGCACCATCAATGCATGATCATGGCCAGGAACAAATCCTTCCCCGTAAGGATGACCAATCATGCACCCCATAGGTATCAGTGTACATACACATCACATCATCTCGATATCATCATCATATATATCAAATTCATCTTATTTCAACATTATCCTCATAAACATCAACTTCATCTCATTTCAACATCAACATCCATTTCATCATCATCTCATTTAAACATCATAAACCACATCATCATTATTTCATTCAATCATCACCAACATATCAATAACATCTTATTTCAACATTATCAATGATATCAATATCACCTCATCCATCCACAATCCATATTACCACGAGACAGGTATTTTAGCAAAATTCTAAATTAAAGAGGAGGACTACAATATAGAAAACACACTTTTATGCCCATTTAAAGATTTAATAAAGAATTAAATAGGAAAACATATTATAAAATTTTGGGCAGAGTCTCCTCTGTAATTAAGACTTTTCCCAAAAATTCAATCAATTACAACAACAACATCATTCACAATTTTATCCATCAACAAACCAATTCATCGCACCCCATTAGTTAAAAACACAGTTTTTCTTGAAAACAAGCACACACAGGAACAAATACCCATCAATCATAAATACATCGCATCCCATTAGTTAAAAATGTAGTTTTTCTTGAAAACCAGCACACAGTAGGTACAGGCATATATCCTCATAGTTAGACTCCCTGGCCCCCAACTATGGTACCAAAACTATAACTAAATAATAAACTCCCCTTACGTAACCAGGAGTTCTACCTATTACAACCTAACGATGTTGTTTCACGATCCTTCAAATATGCGTGTTTGTCCGAACGTAGAGTTCAACATACCAAATTGAAGATAATTTAGTATAGATTTTCAAGGTAAGATCAATATTTACATTTGGGTGTCAAATACACACTCAAATCGAAAAGGGGCTAAACGGTGTTTTAGGAGTTCACATCAAAAGACATCATTTTGAAATTCCGATCACACCAGTGTGATTGGGGTTCAACAAGGATCATAGAAATGACATCAATTTCATAAAAAGGAGACTTTTACAACATCTCATTTTCAAAGGGTTTTTCAAAGGAAGTGTAAAACTCCCAACAACGGTACCCAAAACATAAGAGACACTAAGAGAAGCTTAAACTAGCTAGAATAAGACAAAGTAAGCTAAGGTTACCTCAAGGAAACCAAGAAAGAAGGATTTGGAAGCTCCGTTCTCTACCGAAACTTTGAGAAGAGTTTTAAAGATTTCACTCCAATTAAAGTGTTCATCTCCGTGCGGTGGTCCAACGGCAAGCGACGGTGCCTCGTGGTGGTCACCGGTGGTCTTGGGTCGTGGAGGAGGAGGGGGAGGAGGTTTGGTGGCTGTTTTGGGGGAGAATAAGCCATTTTTTTAGCTTGGATGCTTCTGTACATATTTAAAGCTGACTTCACTCGCCTAGGCGAGCAAAAATGCCTGCAAAATTCGCCTGGGCGAGTTGACCCAATTTTAAAAAATATTTGTTTCAGTGAAAAATTAATATCTCGTGTTTTAGATATTATTTCATCAATGGCAACGGTCAAAAATTTTATATGTGGGTTAAAAACCCACCTTTAAAATTTTAAGGATATCAAAAAGTTAAACAATTAAGAATGGTGATTTTACTAAAACAGGTTTCGGGTCAAACTCATAATCACACCATTCAATGCAACTCAAACAAACTCCACATAACTTGACCTCTACATCAAGCAATTGCACATGGATAATTCATATAACATTTCAACTAATCCTAATTAATAAAATTAATCAAATTATACAAGGAATACATCACACATATATTTTAAGTTAGCGAAATTTCAAGGTGTTATAGAATGGTGTGATAAAAAGATTGAGATTCTGTTGAAAATGTGCATAGAAGAGGTGAATGCTGGAAATAAACCTCACAACCACTTCACTAAGCTTGGTTGGGCAAATGTTGCTGAAAAGTTCAATAAGGCAACAAATTTGACATATGAATATAAGCAATTCAGAAATAGGTGGGATTCTTTAAAAAAGGAAAGGCAATTATGGGCTAAGCTTATTGGGATGGACAGAAGAAAACCATTGCTGCTAGTGATGAATGGTGGGAAGCCAAAATTCAGGTGTGTACTATTCAACTAATATTCTGAAAATTGTAATGTTTCAAAATTCAGGTGTGCCATTGTCTGTGATTTGCTTTTTACAAACTTAACTATGAGAGTCTGTCTTCCTATCTAATAAGAGTAGGAATTTTTATTTGCTTATGCCCAAATTGAGAATCTAAGTAGACATGGTAAGGGAAAACAAAATGTGAGTGTTAATAAATTTGTTGGGCACCCCCTATGCTAGACCATGGGAGGAAGGTGAGGGAGCGAAAAAGGAGTTTTCGCCATACTTATTATTGAATTCTTATATAGCAAGTAGAGAAAGTAGCCATAGAAAAAGTGAGGTCTCTCTTGGGTTGATAAAATGCACAAGGAAAGAAGAGGTTGGACAAGAATTTGGTGAGGTTTGGGCTGGAGTTCCCTGCTATGTGCTACTATATCTGTATTTTCCATCCTTTTTCTTTTCTTGTGAGAGTCAGAGGTTCTGCAATGAATTATCATTGGAATTACTTCTTTCTGTAATGAAATACCTAGGTTCTAATCATAATTCCTTTGTTGTATCATTTTCAAGTGTTTGGTTTGGCTGGAAAATCACAAATTGACAGTACCTTACTATCATTAATGCATTGTCCAGAAAAAGACAGCGCAAGATTATTGACTTAATATAGTCATCTAAATAATTTAACTGTCTAGAACACACTGAAAAAGATTTTTGTTTGCAGCTAATTGGTCTTGAAACTTGAATATTTTAGACTTATTTAGATTACTACTCATTGTTCTCTTATAGGTATTGAATTCTTGTTTACTGGTATTGGAAGTGTATAAAATCTTCAGTTTTCTTCATTGTGTTCTTGGGATTAGGAGTTCTGATTCCAAATGTTTGAGTGGAGTGCATCTTACTTGATATGTCATGAATCATAGGTGCTTTCATGATAAATAGGGTGTGTAAACCAGGATATCTTTTTGTACATTCATTGTTATCTAATTTAAACAATAAATTTTATTCCCCTTACTATCTCTTTCTCCCTTTCTTTTTGTTACTTGGGCAATTGGTGGTTCCTTAGTTTGATTATTTTGTTGGATGATTCTATTGGCTGTTGCTTATTGTGTGTATGCTTTGGTTTTGGCTCCATTTTTTTTTCTTGGTTGATACCTTATACACACCCCCTTAATTCATTCACTTTCTCTTATGGAAAATCTTAAGTGTTGGCAAAAAAAAAAGCATTTAACAAAACATATGAGTTGTGTGTGTAGATTACATCATTCCACGTTGGCATCTCGTATAAAATTTCACTTATTTTTTTAGCCTTGGCCTTCAAAGTTTGTGCCCTTCCAATATCTATGCTTACTGAATTGTTTTATCAACCCTATTACTATTTTATTAGGAAAGTAAATTCTGCTACAATATAACTCCCCAATCTAACAGATTTTTAATCATATTATAAATCTGATATCTCAGCTTCAGTAACTTTGTGCATTTGCCATGTGGAGTGATGGTAGGTAAAAAGAAGGTGGCTTATTGTAGCTTTGTTTTTATACAAATTATAGGATCCTTTGAATGTCTATGTTTTATGTTGTTTTGCAACTTTACTCATGGTGATATAATGAATTACCTCTTGGCAATTAATCTAGATGTACATCTTGAAATATCATCTGGGTCTAGGATTCTTGTTGCAAATGCACTCAGTCCTGCTTAAAAAGAGCTATGTCAGTTTTCTATGCTTGTAAGAATATTTGTTTCCTTATCCCCTCTCTTTGGGTTTATTTGTAATATAGTAGCAGCTAAGGCTAGAAGTGGCACTAGACCTAGCTCAAGCTTAACTTTATAAGAAATCAAGTTCATTTCCTTGGCTCAAGCTCAACTCATGAACTAAATTTCAAGCTTGATGGATCGATATCTAGTTTACTAATTTAGTAAAATTCTTGTTTTCTTTTTCAAATATTCAATTGAAAATAATCTAGTCAAATAATCTAGCAAAAATAATCAAGCTCAACTCATGAACTAAGTTTTTTTTTTCTCTTTCTAATTTTCTTGTTTTGTGGCTTGTTGTTGTTGCTCTTATGTTCTATTGCTTTGTTTTTCAATTTTCATTGTTGGGGGTGTCATTTATTTACCACCAAAATAGTGGCTTGCCCCACACCTTAAAAAGAAGAGTGAAAGTTAACTGGTAAGGTCCAATACCCCTTTGAATTGATTTTGGTATGTGTTCATATAGTATTTGTGTTTTGATATTTTAATTTGAACTAGATGAGAACATTCATGTGGAATGATGAAATAGTTCCCTTTTGAGCTTCCTATTATTATTCTCATAATTTTTCTCTTCATATTATTGTGTGTTAATAGAATATCTTGTCAAATTTACGATTTGCTAGACTCAATCTATAATCATTTTCATAAAAATATGGAGTCACAACATATGAAAATCTTGGTAAACATATTTTCCGATTAATAATGAATTAAGTTGATAAATAGTCGTTGCTTATTTAATGACTTTTTAATGAATTAACTAGTTATGTTAAGTTGTTAATTTTTTAAATATTAGGAATTAGAAATAATTTTAAGTTTTTTCTTTTGTGTTTGTAATTTTCTCAAACAAATTAAGTTAATTTACCTCCCTAATTTGGAATTATTATGGAATTATATGCATTTTTGTAAAGGGGTCTATTTAATCGTATGAGCATGACTGGTGTACCTCTTGCATTGATATTTTTTGTGCTTTTCTTTCCTTCTTTTTATTTTAAAGAATATTAGAGAACATTCCATCCTCTGTTTCCTTGTTTGGTAATTATCCTTCCTTTCTCTACAAAATAATTGTTTTTCATATATGATAAATTATTGTTCTCAAAATACAATTTTTTTAATTAGAGAATATTCACCTGCGCACGGCAGTGTACTCACTTAGATGCTGATGTACTCAAAATACAATTTTTTAATTACTTTTTGAAATAAATATTCAGATGAAAATGCTCTCAAAAGTCAATTCTTAATGCATCAAACAAGAAATTCTCAACTCAGTTTAAGTTCAATTAAGTAGAAAAATAGTACTAAATAAATGTTATATTAATATAAGATTATTTTTCTTTATTTGATATATAAGTAATAAAATAAGATATTTTTACTTTATTTATATTATTGTATTTTCTATTGTTATTCATTTAGAAAAATTAAAATTAAATGTTTGAAAATATTAAGGCTAGAATATATATATATATATATTACAGTGAGAAAGGGAGAATCAGAAGACTAATTTTTTCAATGTACTGTGATTCAAACTCGTGTTTTATTTGAATTTCTCTACTTAAAATATATGTGAGTTAAGCAAAGAGTATTGTTAACAATCCTTTGTCTTTACCATGATTAATTAGTTTTTTGCTGGTTTGTTGATCCCTTTTTTTATTAAAAAGAAAATGTATGAAACACTCTTAATTCTTAAACTATACCTGACAGGTTTATAATCTTGGTACGTGAAAATTGAAATAGTTGTAACTCACAACTTTGTGTGATACTATGTCTTAGTGATTGAACTTTAGAACCTATTTAATGGAAATAACATGTTATAGTTTATATATATTTGGTAACTCTGCATACTTTTAAAGTTATACAGGCATGTTTTATATGCATCTTATGCATTGTAATCAAAATTAAACTTAACTAGAGCATATAAAATAATTTTTATTTTTTTGATTTTATAGGAGGATCCAGAAGTAGCAAAGTTTAGAGAGCAAGGCCTCGAATTCTTACCTGAGATGAAATTTCTCTTTAAGGGTACTATTGCTACTGGTTTTGCAGCATATGCACCATCTGAAGATTCAAGACAAAATGAAGGATTCAACACAAGAACAGAAGAGACAAATGATAACATTGATGATAACACTGAGATTGAAGTGAATGAGCCTGAGATAGACATAACAACTCAATCAACGTCTGTGGCAAAGGAAAGTGGACAGAGGAAGAGAGGGTGACAAAAGAATTGGGGTTGCTGCCAAGCTTTCCTCATAATTAGATCGTGTTATTCAAACATTTGAATCTAGTGTATCTGCTCAAGACCCAACTAGCATTACTGCATGTGTAGCAAAGTTGAAAGATCTACTAGGACTTGAGCGTGGGAGTGAACTATTTTACAAAGCCACTAGACTGATGAAAAAAAGGGAAATAGGATTACCTTTGTTGCTTTAGAAGATCCTGAACTACAACTTGGATGGATCAAGTTTGACACTTGAGCACAAGTTCCTTAGTTTCTCCTCTATCTGATATCATTGACACTTATTAGTTTTGTTTGATTATGAATCTTGGTTATGTCATGTATTTTTGTTTCTAATTTTGGTTATGCTATGGATCTTGGTTATGGTTTGGCTCTTGATTTCTTTTTCAATTGTCTTATGACTTTTTTTTTCTTTCTACAGGATGTCTTCATCATTATCATCAAATGACATTATCATCAAATGACTATTCATCTGATGATGATGATCACGTTACGAAGAAAAAAGTGTTGATACTTGTTGTAGCTAATGCTACCAATTACTTCATGAATTATGTTGTGAAAAATCCATGTAGAGATTCAAGCATGACAGGTCATCGTTGGATATCTGAAAGTTTAAATGGTCATCCAATACGTTGTTATCATATGTTCAGAATGAAGAAACTTGTCTTTCTTGAATTATGTGATATCATGGAAACCAAGTACAACTTAAAGAAAACTCGAGATGTTGGAATTTATGAGCAAGTTGGCTTGTTTTTATACATGTTGAGTCAACCAGGTTCTGTTCATAATTGTGAGAAAAGATTCCAACATTCAGGTGAAACAATATCTAGACATTTCCATAGTGTCTTAGAAGCTGTGTGTTTGTTTGCAAAGGACATAATTAAGCCTGTTGATCCATCATTTAGAGATACTCCTGATGAGATTCTGAAAGATGCCAGATATCGCCCTTATTTTAGGGATTGTATTGGTGCGATAGATTGTACTGATATACGAGTTTGTGTTCCCTATCATCTACAAGGAGTCTATATTGGTCGGAAAGGCTACATTACCACTAATGTCATGGTTGTTTGCGACTTTAGCATGTGTTTCACATTTGTTTGGGCAGGTTGGGAAGGTTCTGCACATGATACTAAGCTATTTATGGAGGCTTTACGTAAGCCTACATTGCATTTTCCACATCCTCCTCAAGGTACTTAACATTTATATATCATAAATATACATATCATTATAAGTTTGTGTTCTGACATGTACTATTGTTTTATTCTTTAGGTAAATATTATCTTGTTGATTCTGGTTACCCTACTTTTACGGGCTTTCTAGGGTTGTACAAGAAAACTAAGTACCATCTCCCACAATTTAGAATTGGGCCTAGAATCAGGGAAGAGTTGAAGTTTTTAATTATTATCATTCTAGTCTTCGAAGTACAATTGAACGTGCATTTGATTTGTGTAAATCGAGATGGAAGATATTGGGTAATATGCCACCTTTTGCTTTGAAGACACAAAACCAAATCATTGTTGCTTGCATGGCTTTACATAACTTCATTCAAAGAAATGACAAGAGTGATGGAGAATTTGATTCACTAGATAAAGATAACGAATATACAGATAGTGATGAGAAAAATGAAGTTAGCCCTAGTATTACAACATGGGAAGAACTGGATGCTCAAAGTACTTTACAAATGGAACGATAGAGAGAATCTCTAAAAAGTATGTTTCCAACATATATTTAATTTCTTTGTTTTTTTAAGAATACAAGGTTGTATGTTTATAATATGAGTACATTTGAACAATTTTATATTGGATGACATTATTAATGATATTATTACGAGGTTAATGACATTTTATATTTTATGTTATAAATTATAATTACATAGATAATAATTAAATTATAAATTAGAATGTAAGTGATTGGATTACTAAAACAATAATATATTAATTACATTTGAAATATGAAAATTAATTATGTTAAGATGTATAATTATATTTTTATGATATACATTTTTTTTATAAAAATAATTATTTTTTATCAACATTTCTAAAAATAATGTCAAAGCATATAATACCCTTTTTGGTTTTAATTATGTAAAAGACCTTTTACAATTTCATCCAAACATCATATTATTTTAAATAAGCACTTAAGAATTTATCATCCAAACGTCAAATTAGCTTATGTAAAAGTAACTTTTCAGATAAGAGCTTCTTGAATAAGTTCTTTTTCTATAAGATCTTTTACACTAGTGCATCTAAACAGACCCTTTATAGTTATAGTCGTGGAGACATTTGATCAAGAGTTTATGAGAATCATAATCTATATTCATAAATTTTATATTAGTTCTTTTATGCAAAACTATTCTTCAAATAGTGATATGGGAATATGATATTTCCATATTTGGCACATGTATTTAAGAGTTATTCTTCAGCTTTTTATTCTTAAGAAAGTGATACTTTTGTATTCTTCCACAATTTTTATCTTATAATGGGGGTGGATTTACCTCCTCTAACATGGGCTATGATAAAGTAAATAATTTCATATGCTGATGAGATGAATTTCCTTATAATAGACTAATAGTACATTCCGCTTGTGTTTTTAGGTGGTAATGGAACTTAAACAATAGTTGTGAATTTCTCATAATAGAAGTTCAGTGAATAACAATCAAATAAGCACGTTGATATTATATCTAGATATGTAATTTTAAGTGTTTGATAAATATGCATCATTCATTTTTCGTTTCATCAGTAAACCAGTGAGCTGAGCTCAAATTATTTACAGGGCCCCGTATGCTTAGACCTAAATTATAAGCGAGTTATTAGTTCAACGATCATTCCAATAGACCGAAATTATAAGCGAGTTACTAGTTCAATGATCATTCTAATAACTAAGGAATTCTCATAAGAATAGCAAATGCCATGAGGTTCGTTCATAGCTGATGTACAATCGAACTAAATTGTAATTTATCTCTTCTATGAAACTAGTTTATTCCTAATACATTTTTTTGGTATTCGTAAGACATGGACTTTAGATGGCTCATTTTCCTTTAATTAATTATCTCAGAAAATCAACATCAATGTTAAACATTATGTAAGTATTGTTTGCATCAATAAATAAAATGTAGTCATTGTTAAACACAAGTCACCTCTTTTTTGCAAAGCAAAGCTTACTTATATATAGCAAGGTTGGAGAAAACTAAAATCATTTTCCAATTAATCTTAGTTGTCCTTCATCCTCACCGGATTAAGCGTTTTTCCTTATTGTACCAAACCAATACAAACAAAACAGATTTTTGATAGATAAGATATCTCATAAAAAAGACAAACAAGATATTCACATAGGAAGAGTTCAACAAGAAGATCACACAAACTTGAAATTATCGAATTTAGCGAGATTACACAGATGCAAGCACCTAATAATAACAAAGGATAAACATATTTCTTAAAAAAAATCTTATAATTAAGTATGGAGATTTTGGGTTTTGGGGTTTGGTTCAGGGTTTGGGGTTCGGTGTTTAGGGTTGGGGGTTCGTTGTTCGGGTTTAGGGTTTAAGGGTTAGGGAGTTTATGGGTTGGGTCTTGGGTCTAGGGGTCGGGTCTAGGGTTTGGGGTCTGGGGTTCATGGTTCAGGGTTTGTGGTTCAAGCTTTCGTATTTAGGGTGTAGGTGTAACGACCTAATTTATTTCTAGATGATTTTAATACTATTTCATTTTTAAAGAACATATCTTAGTAAAAATTCTAAACGAAGTTGTTCAACTAATATATATTTTATATATAACCACAGTCCTTGTTACATCCCTTCTTGTTATACAAGCACGAAGCTACCATACTTGCTAATATTCTAAAACATAAGAGTACTAGGAAAAACCTCATGCTAGCTTCATCTCTGTTCCACCTTCAGTCCAGATCCATCAAGAAAGATTATCACCAAGGCCATCTATATATATAAAAAAAATGAAACAAATCTAGTGAGAAATAAAATTTCTCAGTAGGCAAAATCTAAACCACCAAACACATTAGTATGTTAGTAAATCATCAATATATTCAAATGAATCCATAAAATAATTATACAAACTATATGAATGAATGAAATGAATTTTCCCAGAGTGCTCATGGCCTCTACATATCGTACTGTATGTAGCTACACCTCGTACTGGATGTAGACGTTGCGGCCATCTTACGCAAACATGCATGATTTATGCCAAATATTTGCACCTAGTCACTACATATCGTACTGTATGTAGTATCAGATTTTGTTTCGTACTGGACTTGGAAACATGAATCAACCTATCATCACATCAACATCCATCCATAATAAAATCCATAAGTAAATACATACTACCTTATGAAAAAGAAAATGGTTGATAGGTAAGGTGGTATAAGGATGGCACAGTTAAAACAAGTAAAGGAGGTAGAAAATAGAAAGCATGGTGCAAGGAACAAGTGGTAGTATGATAGATTTTGGAGCTGAAATTTACGTGCAGAAATATTTGAATGCCAAGGCTATTTATACTACTTTAATTGGTTCAGTTTTAAGGGTTTTAGTTGGCTTAAAAGTGATTTTAGAACTAAGTTTAGTTAGGTTTTAACTAGGTAATCATTTCATTAGAAGATATTTAACCTTAAGTCTTATCTTGACTTTGACTTTTTTAGTCAAGATTCTTTTAATCATTGACTTGAGGGCAGCTGGCTTATCCACGTGGAAATGGCTGAACAAGGAAAGGAAATGCTTGGTTTAAATTGTTCCGCATGCACACAAAAGGCTCAATTAAATCTTTTCACTTCAGCCAAATTTTTTTTATAGCAGCCTATATTGTCAATCTTTGCCTTTTGCTTATTGTTTAAGTGCATTCTTTGTCTTATGGAGGGATTTTATGCACGTGGATAGGTCTTGGATTGAGGTAAACTCTGATTTATCACCCTTTTAGGGCTGAAGATTTTATCCCTTGGGCCATAATCCAATAGTTACAAGTTGTGCCCAATTCAAAAGGTCCAAAGGGCTAGAAACACTTAACCAGATAGGGTTTTCTCATTGTTTATTCTTTACCAATCTACTAGTCTAAAAATTCTCATCTTTTAGTATGTTAAACTAGACTTCCTAAGATTTCTAAAAAGGTATCACAGACCTAATTTGGAGTTATAAAACTCAAGATATAGCATTTTTAATCTAGACTTCCAAAGCTGCTAGCGAATTCAACTTAGGTCAATGACATCTCTTAGTATTTTTGTTATTGCAAGCAGTACACACTCTAGATTTATCTAAAATTTTTATATATTATATTTTGAATCTAGATCTTTAATTTCATACATCATATACCTAATTTGAATAAGAATTGAGAGAGAAATAAATTTTTCAATTCGGGTGGCAGAAATGGACAGTTTTGGGCAGCTTATGTTCAAATAAATTCTATACTATTATTTTTGTATCCAACTATTATCACACTTTCATAATTCAATCATAAATATAAACTCAAGATATAATTTTGAGGATGTTATATTAGGGTTTAGGGGCTAAGGTTAGGGTTAGGGATTTAGGGGGTGGGGTTAGGGGTGTAGGGTGTTTAGGGGTTAGGTGTAACGCCCTGAAATTTTAAGTTGCTAAGCTGGACGTTTATATGTGTGATATGTTGATTGATTATATGTTTTATTGTATTATTTGCTGTTTTGAGTGCTTTTGCCTTGGGTTATGCATTGGTGAGTGAAAAGTCAACTTTGTTGGCTGAGGTTGTTGTGCATGCACGCAAAATGAGAGGTCTTGTCAGCTGTGTTTATAAGCAGCAGGCTAGCATAGCAGAAGCGTGCTCTTCCTTCTTCTACCTTTGTGTTTTCTCTGTTCTCTCGCTAAAACTCACCCAGAAACCTCTTGTTCTCGACCCCTCTTTGTTACCTTCAACCCACGAGAACCACCGTAGCTGCTACGGAACCCCGACGCCAAGAAGAACCTCGTGGTCGAAGTAGAAGTTTAGGACAACCGTCGCAAAGCTGTAGAACGAACTCCTAGTTAGGTAAGGGGAGTTTATCATGTTTAATAACAACTTTAGATACCATGGTTTAGGGGCCAGGGAGTCCAACCATGACGATAACTACATGTCCCTGGTGTGTGTTGTTTTCCAGAAAAGTCATGTCTTTTAATGAATGGGATGTGATATGTTTTATGTTTGATGGCTGGTGTTTTGTGTTGATATTTGATGGTGTTCGTGTGGGGGAGGTGATGTCGTAAGAACTCCCTGTGCATGTGTGTGAAGTTGGCATTTTGATGCTGAAAAACTCCCAAGACACTTTGTCGAAGTGTTAGTGGAGGTGCCGGGTACCGGGATGGATATACCGAGCCGAGCGATTTACGTAGCATGCAGGACATAACTTAGTCCATGTTGGCGGACGTTTGTATACCAGATTCCTAACCCGGGGTTGTTCCTTAGAGCTTCTAGGGCTCGCTTCCTTTTCTTTAGATGCATCGAGTTCCTTACCCGGGATTGTACTTTAGAGCTGTTGAGCTCAAGTTACTTGAGAAGAGAGAGAGAGAGCTATCGGGTTCCCTAACCCGGATGAGCTCATGTCTTCTCGGAAGAGAGCCATCGGGTTCCCTAACTCGGATGGGCTCATGTCTTCTCGGGAAAAGAGCCACCAGGTCTTCTACTCGATTGAACTTGTGTCCTTTCTTCTAGAACGACCGGGTTCCCTATCTGTGGTCGTCTTTTTTAAAAGTTCATTTCCTTTCCTTAGAGATACCGGGTTCCTCACCCAAGATGGGTTATTCTCTTTAGAATTGGTAAGTTCAAACCTTTTTTTTGTAAGCTACCGGGTTCCTTACTCGGCAGAGCTTGTACCTTCTCAGGAAAAGAGCTACCGGGTTCCTTACTCGGTAGAGCTCGTACCTTCTCGGGAAAAGAACTATCGGGTTCCCTTACAACCTTGTGTAGGTTGGAGATATTAATACAAACCCGGGTCTTACAAGCGCTATCCGTTATAATCGATTACAATGCTTATGTAATCGATTGCATAGTGCTGAATCAGTCTTTTGGTATTTTATAGAAACCCAAGGACCTCTTGACCACCTTTGACTAATCCTTATCAACCTCAACCGACCTCTTCCGACCTCGTCCACTCTTGTCCACTTTTGTCTTCCCTTGTCCAACCTTACCCCTTTTGGCTGACCTTGTCCGATTTCTACCGACTTTGACCAATCTTGTCCGCCCTCATCCGACCTTGTTCGAATTCTTGTCTCAAAGTTGTTACATCTAAGTGCCAATCCAGACACCTAATATTTCATACCGGTTCACTTGTTTGTGGTGTTTATGAATGACGTGTAAGGGACGTATGTGATTACGTTGGTAACAATTGAGCTCGGCCTATGTGATGGCTTGAGATGTTGAATGCATTGATACCATGGGGGTGTATGGCAGTATCCTAGCCAGGACGAGTAGATCCCGGTCCGGGCCATACATTGATGGTGCCCATGGTGATCTGAATCCGATTGGATATACATAAATACCCACGAGGGGTGTATGGCAGTATCCTAGCCAAGACGAGTTGATCCCGGGTCGGGCCATACATTGATGGAGCTGTGGTGATATGCTATTTATAGACACGTGAGATGCCGGGACCGGGTGGTGAACCTTGCAAGGACCACAGTCAGTGCATTGATGAGCCCGTGTTGGGGCGGCCCTCGTCTGGGGTAGTACGTATGTGCATGGGGGGTGCATGGCATTATCTTAGCCAGGATGAGTTGATCCCGGGCCGGGCCATGCATTGATGGAGCCCATGTGACATACTGCATTTGCACGACGGAAATAGGATAATGGCTATAGGGTACCGAGCTACTGGGGGGCTACGTCTTTTAGGAACTCTTTCTGACACCCAGATGCTGATCACTACCGGGGGGGAGCAACTTGTGCACGACAAAGTGACCCTGACAAGCTACTGCATCATTTGTATGCCGAGATGGACTATTTTCATGATGGTACCACATTGCATGATGAGAGTTGAATCAGGAGCATGCATCATGCTAGACATTATAAGTTGACTTATGGAATGTTTGTGGATGCCCGTGCATGTTAGTGCTTGATGAATGTTTGGATGTTTGTAATGATATGGTGATGACTGGGTTGTTCCCTTAACTGATGTTATTTATTGTTGTTGTTTAATATGATGGACTCACATTTGCTTTGTTGTACCTTGTGGTTTGGCACCTGTGATGATTACGAACCGGGTTCGTGTGAGCAGATGGGCAACAGTAGGTACTTTGGAAGATAACCATATGTTGGTTGGAGCCACCGGGTGGCCATCTGGAAAAGCTAAAGGATCAACTGGTCAGGTTTTATTACAACTACTTGAAATGCGCTTGGATAACATACTTTTTCGGTTGCTAGATGCACCCCTTGTTTTAATGGATACACCCCATTGTTTTGCTAGTTACACCCCCGATGTTTAATTTATTAATTCCCTTTGTAAAACACGTAATACATTTTGAATATAGTGTTTGTACCTGTAATTAAACTATGTTTTGTATATGTGTATATATATTTGAGATGTCTTATGCGTACCTTTAATTATGTGTATTTTCTATGATGATGGTCATTATATACTCGCGAAAAATTTGTCACCGTTTTCATAATTAACCAAAGGGGTGTTCATGTTATTAGAATGCATTAATATCATGGTTAAGAATTAGTGATACAATAGCGACGTGGCAGGTCGATACATTAGGGGGTAGGGATAGGGGTTTATGGGTAAGTGGTTAGGGTTTGGGAGTGTGGGGTTAAGGGTTAGAGTATGTGGTGTAGGGGTAAGGGTGTATGGGTTAGGGGTGTAGGGTTTAGGGTGTAGGGGTTACGGGTTAGGGTTTTAGGGTTTATGGTGTAGGGTTAGGGGTAAGGGTGTAGGGTTTAGAGGTAAGGGGTTTGGGGTTTAGGGTTTATATTTGTGTACCATGTTGTAAATCAAACTATGCAGATTGCTCAAAGAAACAACTTGGATGTTGATTTTGACTTGGCATTTGGTTTTGCCTCCCATTATGGAAAGATAGGAACTATGGAGTGCTTGGTGGAAGAGGGAAATGCCATAGCCTTTTTGTGCCCTTTAATGAGAGTTGTTGAGAAGTGTTGCGTGCAAGTTGTTGAGTGGTTTGTGCAGAGGGGTTGCTGAGACATGGAACTATGTCTTGCCCTTACCGCAACCACTTCTAGCTGCCAAGTTCACATTGCAGCTTATCGTCTGCCGCACATACCTCAGTAGGTCCTTGCAACACTTAGTGTTGAAATTCTTAAGGCTGCTGGTGAGCGCAACGATGGATCTCTTGATGGTGTAGCACTTCTTCTCCAATCCGACTTCTTAGGTGATCCTGCAACTACTTATGTTGTTGCATATATTATCGCTAAATTAGAGGATGAGGCTGTTGGGCCTGAGTTAAAGACTTTTCTTAAAGAGCATTGGTCAGAAGGAGCTTACAAGGAGGAATTAAGGTTAGGGCAAGAGCATTACATGAACCTTATGAGAATCATTAGATGGGGTGAGTCTCATATTTGCTTAAGAGTTTTTCTGGCCCCATTGACGGTGGCAATTGCTTACCTCCCACTTTATAGAGAGTGTGTCAGGATGAGTGGCTGCTTGTTTTCACAATGGCTTAGGGGACAACTAGTTGAAGCCCGCTAGAAGGCTTGGAAATAGGGTCTTGGATGAATTGACCCATGGTAGAGAGCTAGTGGTCGTTTTGGAACAACATCTTCCTCACTTTTTGCTCCATCCCAACCGCATTGCTTAGCTAGACTCGGTTGTCAATGTTATGTATTTTTTATTTATTTCCTTTCAACACCCTTCTTTATTATGTAATGAATGTCACCATTGATAACAATTTTTATCTTGGAGTTAGCCTTTATGGTAGGTTTCCCTCTTTATAGCTCGGTGTATTAAATGTGCATATTTAATGTCATAATTGTTGTCTAAAAGGATAAATCATTTATTTCTTGAATGAAAAGTATACAAAAATTGAAGGATTAGTAGGATGTTGAAGTAAAGATGAAAGGGTTAAATTAATAAATAATGAAATATTTTCTATATAAGGGTAAATAGTCATTTTCGTCCCTGAATGTATAAAGCGCTGACAAATCCATCCCCGAAAGATGAAAATTCAAATTTATGTCCCTGAAAGTGAAAAAAGTGTGACAAATCTATCCCTCCGTTGACTTCCGTCCTTTACCGTTAATATCCAGGGATGAATTTGTCAGCGCTCTACACAATCAAGGACGAATTTGTCAGCTCTCTACCCAAAATATAATTTAATCTTCATATTCTCCATTTTCTAATTATTGCAAGCATAAAATTATAATAAACACTTAAAAATTAGGAAAACATGCATAAGTTAAAACAAACATAATAATAAATATAATATTGATTAATAAGCATAATTTGTATATTCCTCTAAATTTTGTATTGTAACAACATTAGATAATGACAAAATCGAGTTGGGTCTCACTTTTTTGTAAGAATTAATTTAATGATTATGCATTTTAATTTGTTTGAGCCTCATATTTTGGATAAAGTATTATCTCATATTTTTGCTTTAAAATTTTTAATGTGACAATGCCTTACCCAAAATATGAGACCCAAACAAAATGCACATCCGTTAAGTTAATTCTTACAAAAAAATGAGACCTAACTTGATTTTGTCATTACCTAATATTGTTATAATAGAAATTTCAAAGCAACAAACAAATTGTGTTTATTAATCAATATTATACTTATTACTATGTTTGTTTTAACTTATGCATGTTTTCCTATTTTAAGTATTTATTATAATTTTATGCTTGTAATAATTAGAAAAGGAAAAATATGAAGATTAAATTATATTTTGGGTAGAGAGCTGACAAATTCGTCCCTGAATGTGTAGAGTGCTGACAAATTCATCCCTGTATATTAACGGTAACGGACGAAAGTTAACGGAGAGATAGATTTGTCACACTTTTTTCACTTTCAGGGACAAAATTTTTAATTTTCATCTTTCGGGGACAGATTTGTCAGTGCCTTACACATTCAGGGACGAAAATGATTATTTACTTTCTGTATAATTTGATCCTATTAATCATTTAGGTTATATTTTTTTTCTTAAGCATAGAATACATTATGTTTTGATTTGATTTAATATGTATGTAAGATGATAACTTAGTCAATCTGCACCTGAACCAAAACAAATCTTA
>QARZ01040625.1:53783-65292 GCA_013407115.1 Glycine latifolia
CACTTATTTCAAGAGTAAGTATAAAAGAGTTACTTCAAATCTACACCCTTTTTGAAACGCACTGTATGACTAAAAAAAACAAAAGAAAATAATATAATATGATAAAACCCTTCTCCTGAGGGCGAGCCCTCACACAGTGGTAAAGTTGTATCTTGGTGACCTGTTGGTCATGGGTTCGAATCCGAAAACAGCATCTTTGCATATGCAAGGGTAAGGCTGTGTACAATATCCCTCCCCCTTACCTGCGCATAGCGTGGAGCCTCCAGGCAATGGAGTTACATAGTTTGTTTTTTTATGATAAAACCCTTCTCCCCTCTGTTTCTTTTAAAACAACCCGAGACACCCCACTTCACTTTCTTATTCTCATTTTCTTACAAAACAACCCCGTCATCTCTTGTGATGCTTCCCTCTCCATCCCCACCTTCATCACTTTCTTCTCTCATTCTTCCATTCTTTTTTCTCCATTGTTCCAAAACTCATCAAGTTCCTTGCACCCTTGGGACACTGTCAAGAATGGGAAGGCGGTTGGAGTAAAAGGGAACAAAATCCATTTCTTTAAAATTCTCTATTTGAGCTATTTGAGGTAAATCCATAACCATTGAGGTAGATGAGTATTTTATGACACAGATTAGTTATGAGTTTGTGAAACGTAGGATAACCATTGCTTCTGTGGATGGATTCCCTACTTCATCTCATGCCAATTTGCAACCTCATCACCAACACAGACATTTCATCAAACATTTGGAAGGCAAGGCTAAGAAATTTGAACATTTAGACCCGGAGGAAAGGAAAACATACAAAACAAATTTCTGGGGTAAGTATAAAATCATTTCTGAAAGTTAGCAACCAATGAAAATAAAATTGATAAGTGCTTCAAATAAACGAATGCACTACCAATGAGCTACAAATCATGAATCAGCACTCAGCACAACACTTGCAATTCACAAACCAGATCAAAACAGAAACTAAAGAGAACTCACCGTGGGTGCCTCCGTGCGGTGCGGTGGTGGCGACGAGAGTTGTGAGATTTTGAGAGAGGGAGACCAGATGTGGGCTAGGGTTCATCACCACTCACGACGAAAATGAGTTGAGATTTTGTGAAACGCACGTTTTGGCAAAATGAAGCGACGTTTTTTGAAAAAAAAATAAAAATAAAAAAATAAGGGTTCCTATCCCGGAATAGTTTCACAAATTCAAATTCAATTATGAGAGAAACAACAATGAACTTCGCATTTTCCACCGAAAATTAGGGGTGTTCACGAGTACGGATCATCCGTGAACTTGAACTGATCCGAACTGTTTGGGTTGGGTCATTTATGTATTTGGGTCAAAATCGAACCTATCCGATCAAAATTGATCATGTACGGGTTGAGTCACGAGTTTAGATTTATAGATCCGTTGACCCATTGACCCGATTCGTGAACCCATAATAATAATATAAATTTTATTATATATATATATATATTAAATTAAAATTAAAAAAAAATTCTCCATAGTGATACAAAGGATGACAGCAAATATGCAGTTAAAATTTAACAAATATTGAGAAAGTGGTGGAATTAAATACCTTTTGTTTGTTGCTATTTTCCTTGATCCTTGTTATAAATGTGAGTACATTCAATTTTGTTTTAATCGTATGTATGGTGTTGAGAAGAGTATGGACATGATGAAAATATTGAAAGACTTCATTCAGAAACTGATTCAGCAATATGTATTAGAATATCTCATTTCTCATTCTAGTAGCAATTCAGCTAATTCTAGTACAGTGGCTTCAAACATGGTCTCACAACATAATGATGTCAAAGGTGATAAGGATGATGATTGGGATGATGAATTTAGAATGAAAATCAAGAAAAAAACAGGGTGAGGTGCACAAAAATGAGTTAGATAGGTATTTGGAGAATGATGTTGAAGATGACCACCCTGAGTTTGACATTTTGAATTGGTGGAAATTGAAGGCATCCAAATATTATATTCTTTTCTGTATGGCTAGAGATATATTGGTCATTCCTGTATCTATTGTATCATCTGAGTCTGAATTTAGTACAGGGTTGTGTTTAAATTTTTAGAGTTTTTTGGTTTGGCTTTAAATACTGCTAATATTGGGTCTCCAAGTGTTAAAACTATAAGTGCTGGAACTTCTTAATGTATTACTTTCAGATATATTGTTATTTGTTTCACCTTTTTTTCATATTTTGTTTACCGTGTTTATAATATTAATGAATGATATTGTGTTCATTTGTTTGTTTCAGTAAATTTGGTTACAACAAATTTGGTTATAGCAAAGCTTAGTTTGTAATAAATAGTTGTAATTCAGACTATTATAGTAAATCTTGTTTAAGAATCTTTTGTTTTAATTTATATTATAAGTCTATTTTAGAATATTATGATGATGATATTAAATGAATCAATTTTACTACTTTCATACATTTGATAATATTATGTTAATTGTATTGAATATTTGAAAGAATCATGATATAAAATAGTAGTTCTAAGAAAAAAAATTAAATGGGTAATCCGTTGAACCGAACCAATCATGAACGGGTTGGGTTGGGTTGGGTTTCAAAAAAAATTTCTTGAAAGAAACACCTTTTGCTCAGGCTGCTCTTATGGAGATCCCCTTCCAATATAAAGCAACCATGGAATTTGGAATACTTGGGTATGATCCTAATTAAGTTTTACTAGGCATGAGCAAAACCAAGCGGTATGTATAACTGAAACCTTTAGTGCCTCAATGAATCTTATCTTCCCTGTCATGAATAGTTTTAGAATTACTTTCTAGGTATAATGCTTATCCATTTCACTGCTACGTGATAGCTAGCATTGTCATCAATTGTCATTTTGTGCCTTTCACTCGAACCTATGCTAAGGTAAAGTAGGAAATAATTAGAAATTAGGTAGAAATTGTTTGAATCCCCAATAATTGAACAAATTTCTCAGGACAAGATGGATATATTCAACTAATGTTTTTATGATAGCTTATTATTCAACTAGTATGCTATTTGATGAAAAAAAAAGGATTAAAACATGAAAAAGCCTCTCTTCCTTCTCATAAGTTCTCTGTGACTCTAATAGTTTTTGCCTCAATGTAAAAGCCATTTGGTAAAAAGTTAAAATTTACTAAGCAATGAAACAAACCTGATGAAAGCCAGGTAAGCTACACAGGTGTCACCAACATTAACTTGCCCCAAACAACATTTGAATTGTCTTGCTTCCTCTATAATAGATGAAAAGGAATAAAATATTTAAATCTATCATCACACTAACGACCCATAAAACAAAAAAATTACAACAATTTCATTAAACTCTTCGTTTTCATTCTCAAATCCCAACGTGACTACTTTGCGACACTGAAGCAGAATAAAAGTGCAAAACCTATGTTTTCATCTTGAATCAGCCAAAATTAGGTTAGAATGAGAGAGAAAGGAGAAGATTTACATTGAAACAAATTAGAAGTGCCAAACCTAGCAATTCAAGAATTTAGGGCAAACAAAATTAGGTCAGAAAAATATAGAAAGAGCAAAGGATATTAAAAATTAAAATGTTTCAATGCCTTGTTCGAGAGTGAGCGATGATAGGAAATTAGCAATGAAAGCACCGTAACCTAATGAGCACTGAAAGCATCGCATGCACCCTTATTTGCAAGCTTTTTGAGCGAGCAAATTAGAATAAGCACCGTCACCCAATGAGCACCGAATTCCCTTGGGTCTTCACCTCCGTTTTTTGGGCTTAGGCCCCGTCCAGTATAAAAAAATAAGGCTTTTGCTTCCTACACCATTCGCTTTTCCAATACACCCAACATTTTTTATCCCAAAACTACCCTTCATCGTTATTATTGATTAGTGTGCAATGTTTTGCTCACTTGCTTCAGTTGGTGTTTGTTTTTTCTCTATATCCTTCATTGTCTTCATTTTTGGTTGTTGATTTGCATAGTTCTGGGGCATTGGTTGTTTATTGTTGTTGGAGGTTGTTGGAAGTGGTGGTGATTCGTTCACCGGACATTTAGGGGTCATCAGAGGAGAAGGTAAGTGAGTTTTTCTTTTACACCCATCCATGTTGTCCATATGGATTGTGTAATCTGTATGGATTATACAGATCCATATGGATGATACGAATTATGAAACTTTATTCTTCATATGAATTACTCAATCCGTGTGGAATACAGATTAGGTAATTCGAAAAAAGCTCACCATTCGTTGCTTCATACGGATTAGCTATGCAATCTGTATGAAGGAAACAGATGGTAAATCTGTATGCTTCATACTAATTATGTAATCCATATGAAGTATACGGATTAGACAAACCGTATGCTTCATACCAATGAAGCATCGATACCGACACGACATTTTCGATACGTTCCTGATACGGAACTTTGATACGTTCTTCAAAAATACTAATATTTCGATAAGTTCTAGATACGTCTTAGTATTAAATAATATTTTTTATATAGAGTGAATTTCATATTAATAAAATATAATAAAAGGAAAATCATAAGCACAAATAATAGATTATCCATACAAAATTGATAAATACCTCAACTAGTGTGTGGATATGGAGTGTTACTAATAACATTTGCCTCCAACTCTGGCTCATCTAGGGAAAAGGCAGCACCATCTAAAGCTCCAACATCATTAAAGGTATCAACTGCATCTCCACTAATGTCCCAATACTGACTTTCTCCTTCATTATATTTTGGACTCTTTCTTGATAAGAGTTAGAGGTTGCTATGTATGTAAACTAAGTCTTCAGCTCGTTTGGGATCCATTTTATTCCTCTTCATGGAATGCACAAAAGAGTAAGTACTCTAATTGTGTTCAGCACATGATGAAGAAGAGGGTTGTGTAGTGAGTTTCAAAGCTAGCTTTTTAAGCAAAGGTGCACTACAACCATGAACTCCCCACCAATCATTAGGATTCATTGTATATCGATTTTCAATAGCCTCAAACTCTCTAAAACCTCCTTTCATTTGAACAAAGTTGACATACTCCAAATTTATTGTAGCCCTTTCCTCTATACTAGAAAAATGTCTCTTGAAGAACTTTTTCACTTCTAAATTAATCTCCACATCATCATCTGGAGAAACTCGACTTGGATCTTCAGTAAGCCATTGATCACTCCACCCATCACTGACAATACTCACACCATTTGTTCTCCAAAGAGATCGGGCAGGGATACACAACCTATTAATATTATCCTTCTTGTAACGACCCGCCTCGTTGCTACAATATCGCTAAGTCTTAATCGTGCATATCTCAATTTTAATAAAAACTTCATTAATTTGATTATGAAAATGGTAGTAAATTTTTCGCAATAATACAATTACCATACACATATTGTAGTTACATAATTAAATACCTATGTACATATATATTAAATCAGTACATGTCATCCACATGTTAGAACTTCCTTTAGTTTTACATGTATATACATCTGAAATTACATATCTAACAAAAAGCCAAAGAAATAACTAAGAAAGAGTTGATTAACAAAACACAAGTCTTTCTCCAAAAAGAAATCCAATGTTATCACTTCGGCTTAGCGGATCTAACCAAAAAGAATCTCCCTCCAGAGTCACCTATTACAGCTCATCTGCTCACACGAACGAAAGTTCACGATCATCATAGGTACCAACCACACGGTACAACAAAAGCAATGGTGAGTTTATTATATAAAACCAACAAACATCAGATAGCAGCAGTTGGGAAAGAAACAACATTACCCACCACAATCATTAACAAAAATCCATTATTCCAATACACACTCAATAAACCAATCATCCAATGCATTTCACAACTCAAACAATCATGCACAGAATGATGCATGCACCTGACTCATGAAAATACAATGAACACTTATGCAAATAAACCAAGAGGGGGGTGAATTGGTTTTACCTTAGAGTTTTAAAATTTCCTTTCAACATATATTACAGCGAAAGACTTCAAAAGGATCGTATCTATTTAAAACCAATTAGAAATCAATTTACTTCATCAATCAAATTACTCTTGTGCTGTAACCAAGTTTATATGATGAACAAATTCTATACTTCAAGAATTTAATGAAATATAAACTGAAATCTAATGCACACAAGACTTATACTGGTTCACCTCTCAACCCCGGAAGCTACATCCAGTTTTCTTCCAACCAAATCTTGGTTAGAGTTCCACTATAACAAATATCTGTTCTTTACAAGCTTACAAAATGATCTCTCTTACCCTCCCAAGGTAAAATTCAAAATCTACTCCCTATAGACTTTTCAAAAGATCAAGAACCAGAGATCCCCTCTCTGTTATTCCCCCTAGAAACCCTTTATAGAAAAAGCTTTAAAGAATCCAAATGTTATATGGAAATACAACACAAATATACAACATATATCAATTAAACTCAAGCTTTAGGTACAAGAAAGATATCACCTCATAATCCTCAACTATTACAATGATATGAATGATTCAATCAACCTGAGATGATGACTACCATACTTTCTTGATTGCTTCTTTAAGCACTAGCTTGAATATTTCTTCAAACAATGAGTATCAAAACTCAAAACTCATGTAAATCTCAATGACACTCAACACATTTGATTATCTCACTAATTTCAGCCTTGGGTACACTTGAGAGCTCTAGAGAATGTATACTACAGAAGTATTCACGAGTATCTCTCTTTTTCTTACTTAGTCTCACTCAGACTCAGCTTTTCTATTTATTAAAAAAATTGTTTTAACTAACTGTAATCGATTAATTCGTCACTGTAATCGATTATTTTAACTATTGTAATCGATTATTTTAACCATATAATGAATTAAAGTGTTCATTAGAATTCTGGAAATCTAATACGAATAGAATAATTGATTAAATCACATTGTAATCGATTAATCCAGAAAAACTATGTTTTACAATGCACACATGTAATCGATTAAGTACCCATTTAATCGAGTAACACAGACCATGCCTAAAACTTAACAATGCATATTTAATCGATTACTAACATCTGGTAATCGATTAAACCAAATGAACATGCTGTGTACAACTATACAGAAGCTTATGTAATTGATTATTTCCCAAGATAATCGATTATCACAGGAAGTTCCTAATTATGTGTAAAGCTAATTTAATCGATTACGAGCCAGTGGTAATCGATTAAAATGTTCATAAGGCATTTTCCAGAAAACATACACAAGCCTGTAATCGATTATTTCCCAAGATAATCGATTAAAGCAGTAACAAAATGTTTTATTCAATTCCTAATTGCCTTTATGAAATTCTATAACTTTGCTTATTACCACATGATTAATTCCTATCAATGAATGTATGAATGCATGAATTATCAATAGCTACTGAGGATTATAAAGCTTTATCTAATGAACCAAGCTTAAACACAATTACATATGTCATCAAATTGATTGGGCATGTAAAATATCAAAACTCATTTACTTCAATCATCTTTGAATCCTTTGCTTCAGCTTCTTTGATTCTAACAATCTTCCCTTTTTTTATTTTGAGCATGCCAAATACTTCATTAATGAAACATACTCTTTGAATTCAATGAAGAGATGTATGATCTAAAAATTTCTCAGCTTTTTGCAAAGATCAAGCATCATCATATCTTGATTGATCATTAAAAACATTCAAACATTCATTCAAATATTCTTTTGGCATTTTTATACTAACTCCCCCTGAGTTGAATAATCATTTACATAACTCATGTTCAGAGCATTTCATTGTTCAATATAACATTCAACAAACTATGTGTATCAGAGCATATTATTTTGTTCATATTTCAATGCAACATTTCAAATGCTTAATATCATAGCAATTTCAATATCAGAGCAATTTCAAATTCAATATCAATATTAGAACAACATTTTTCATTCATTCTACTACTCACATTTCATATTACTCATTTCATTTTACTTCTCTATTCAATCATTTTACTTTCATTTCATTCTACTACTCCTCCTATTTGGCATATCAAATTCAAAAATTGAAATTAAAGCATACCAATAGAAAGGGAAATAGAAAATACTTCATTAATCATTAAACTGAACCAATTTCAATCAACAAAACAAACAAATTCAAACTTAAAGATTTCAAAACAAAACAAATCAAAATAAAACACACCAAACATAATCAAACTAAGACTAGAACAAAGAGACTAATCTAACTCCCTATCCCTAAACATCTTGGATTCCATATTTTTCACCCTAGTCTTAAGTTCCTCTAATGAAGAATTAACTTCATCTCTATGTTCATGATGTAATGAGAATAAAGCGTCCATCTTTTGTATCATTAAAGATTCAAATTGAGAATATTGAGGCTCAGATGGTGCAGCTTTTTCTTGTTCTTCTCCAGCATCTCCAATTTGGTTTCCTTCATCATCTCCTTCTTCTTCTTCCTCTTTAGCCAATGGAACTGGTTGGCCTGCCATATGGTGTCTTCACCATTCCAAGCTTAGTGAGGTGTTTTTCCTTTATTTGACTGTTGCTAGCATTGGTATTATCTATGACTTCATTGGATACATCCACTTGAAAATAATCAATAAATCTTGAAATTAATACAACATAAGGAAAGGGGTAATTTACCAATCTCTTGGATTTCTGCATGATCTCTTGAAGTACATAGATCCAATTTAACTTGATTCCATTCTTCAATCCATAAACAATTTGGAGATCATCATCTGTGACTTGTGCATGGTTGGTGGATCTTGGAGTGAGGATATAGGTGATGATATAGTGTAGGAGCCTATCTTCATGTGTCATAGGTCTTGTACTTAATCTTAGCCTAAGATTCATATGAGGGTCAATGAGCATACCTCTATAGGTTTCCATTTTATTGTAACCCTCTGCTTCTTCATCAAACCTTCTTTCTCTATCAAAGGAGATCCCAACAACTTCATGCCAAATTTTTGGAGTTATCTCCATAGCCACTCCATTCACTTGGGTGAGGATTGTTCCATGCATAGTGATTTTGGAACAGGTATAAAAGACTTTTACCAATTCTGGGTAAAAAGTCCCTTGCATTTCAACGAATTTTGTTAGACCTTGCTGTTCTAACATTTAAGGGAAATGAAATCATTGTCCTATAAACCAACCAAGGTTCAAGAACTTTGGAGGGCAGAGAAGTTTGGTAGCATTGAACTGGAGGTAGTTCATTTTGTCAGCTTCATTGGAGAACCAATGATCAAGTCTACTGACTACAGGGTTTGAGGATTGGGCTTGAGCTTTTCTCTTTGAAGTTTTAACTCTTTTGGAGGTAGACATGTTGAGAGAGTTATAGAGCACGAATTTGAGAAATAAGAAGAGAAGAAAAATTATGTTCAGAACATATAAAACAAGATGGTTTCAAAGACAGAGAATAGAAGATTGCAAGGCTTGAAGGTGTGAGTTTTCAAGTTTCAAATGTCTCTATTTATAGGCAATTTTGATATAATAGGCAATTGTAAATTTGAAAATATAGCTGTTGTGACCCTTAACCACTACCATTAAGGCTTAGATCCTATCAAATCCTGGTTTATTGCGGTTGGGTAGTTTCAAAACTGTCATATTTTTGCAGTAACCACTTAAATAATCGATTATTTCATTGTGTAATCGATTATTTCATTCAAATTTTCAATTCTGAGAAATGAAGTAATCGATTAAAATACAGGGTAATCGATTATTTCAGCACAGATAGCATATAGAAGAAGAAGTGTAATCGATTATAATTGGAAATAATCGATTAAAATTGTGTGAAACAGAGTTCTCAGACATACATGACTCAAATAATCGATTAATTCGATCAAGTAATCAATTATTCCAGACTAGTTCAAAATTTGGAAACATTCTGAGACTCATGTAATCGATTGTTTCATCGATATAATTGATTATTCCAGAGTGAACATGTTTTTCCAGAAACTCGAGTAGTGAATAATCGATTATTTCGATGGATTAATCGATTACAACAGCCTTGAATCATTTTATAGAAGCATCAGATGAGCAAATAATCGATTAAGGTTTTGTGGTAATTGATTATATCAGTCTTTTTAATAAAACAACAATCAGATTTAGCAGCATCTAGCATGTATTCAATTTCCAATTGAGTTAATGTCTTTCAAGCAATATTTAAGCCAGTCATTGACAAAGTAAATAGCACAGGAATGTCAATCAACATATACTAGATTCATTTAATATACCAAGCATGTTTCTTAGGGTAAAGAATCTATCTTTATCTAAAGGTTTGGTAAAAATATCAGCCAATTGTTTGTTACTTTCAACAAGCTCAATTTTGATGTTACCTTTTTGCACATGATCTTTGATGAAGTGATGTCTTATCTCTATGTGTTTTGTCATGGAATGCATGATTGGATTTTTGGAGATATTCATAGCACTTGTATTATCACATAGAAGTGGAATGTGTTGAAGTTCCACACCAAAATCTTGGAGCTGTTGCTTCAGTCATAAGCTTTGAGCACAACAACTTCCAGCTGATATGTACTCTACTTTAGCTGTTGACAAGGCTACACATGATTGCTTTTTGCAATGCCAAGAGATTAAAGAGATCCCCAATAGATGACAAGTACCACTTGTGCTCTTTCTATCCAACTTGCATCCTGCAAAATCAGAGTCAGAGAATCCTATTAAGCTGATTGTTGTACCTTTTGGATACCAAAGCCCACTTTTGGTGTAGACTTTAGATACTTGAAGATCCTTTTTACTGCAGTTAGATTAGACTCTTTAGGATTGGCTTGATATTTAGCACACAAGCAAACACTTAACATTATGTCAGGTCTACTTGTTGTAAGATAAAACAATGATCCTATCATTCCTCTATATCTTGACTCATCAACTCTTTTCCCATTTTCATCTGAATCTAGATAGGTAGAAGTTGCCATTGGTGTTGCTGCAGCTTTGCAATTTTCCATGTCAAATTTCTTTATCATTTCCATGCAATATTTTGATTGGCTAAGGAAAGTTCCATTCTTCATTTGCTTAACTTGTAGTCCTAGGAAGAATGTGAGCTCTCCCATCATAGACATTTCAAACTCTTTCTGCATGCTAGCTGAGAATTCTTTACATAAAAAATGGTTAGTGGAACCAAAAATAATATCATCAACATAAATTTGTACCAAGAGTATGTCTTTGTCTTTTCTTTTAATGAACAAGGTTTTACTACTTCTCCTCTTGTGAATGATTGATCAAGCAAGAACTTGCTCAACCTCTCATACCATGACCTTGGAGCTTGTTTCAAACCATATAAAGCTTTTCTCAATCTGTAAACATGATTAGGATATTGATGATCTACAAAACCAGGAGGTTGGTCAACATATATCTCTTCATCAATATAACCATTAAGAAATGCACTTTTCACATCCATTTGAAACAATTTAAAATTCAACATACATGCATATGCAAGAAGTAACCTTATGGCCTCTAATCTAGCAACTAGAGCATAAGTTTCATCATAATCAATGCCTTCCTCTTGGTTGTAACCCTTTGCAACCAATAGGAAGGCATTGATTATGATGAAACTTATGCTC
>QARZ01040625.1:65392-81300 GCA_013407115.1 Glycine latifolia
ATGATTAGGATATTGATGATCTACAAAACCAGGAGGTTGGTCAACATATATCTCTTCATCAATATAACCATTAAGAAATGCACTTTTCACATCCATTTGAAACAATTTAAAATTCAACATACATGCATATGCAAGAAGTAACCTTATGGCCTCTAATCTAGCAACTAGAGCATAAGTTTCATCATAATCAATGCCTTCCTCTTGGTTGTAACCCTTTGCAACCAATCTAGCATTGTTTCTTATCATGATGCTACTTTAATCTAGCTTGTTCCTAAAAACCCACTTAGTGCCAATAGGTGTGTGAGTGGAAGGTCTAGGGACAAGTTCCCAAACATTATTCCTTTTAAATTGATTTAACTCCTCATGCATAGCAATTAACCAATGTTCATCTAATAAGGCTTGTTCAATATTATTTGGCTCAATTTGTGATACAAAAGCCATAGTACAACAAAGATTTCTTAGAGAAGATCTAGTAGATACCCCCTTTGATACTTCACCAATTATGTTGTCTAATGATAAATCTCTTGTGATCCTCCAATCTTTGTGTTTAGGTGTGGCTGCTTCTTGATTGGACTCTAGTTGTGCTTCATCTTTTTCTTGTTTACTAACTTCAATAGGCTGCTATTTTTCCTCTTTAGTTTCTGGATCATTATCACTTAAAACTTCTTCTAAAGAAGGGTTAGACTCATCACATACAATATGTACTGATTCTTCAACACACAAGGTTCTCTTGTTAAAGATTCTATAAGCCTTACTTTGCAAGGAATATCCAAGAAAGATGGCTTCATCAGCTTTTGAATCAAACTTGCCAAGATTGTCTTTACCATTATTTAAAACAAAACACTTACAGCCAAATACTTTAAAGTGAGAAATGTTTGGTTTCCTTCCTTTATAGATTTCATAAGGGGTTTTCTTCAAAATAGGCCTTATGAGAATTCTATTCAAGGTGTAGCAAACAGTGCTCACTACATCAGCCCAAAAATGCTTAGGTAATTTTGTTTCATTTAGAAGAGTCATTGCTCCTTCTTCAAGTGATCTGTTTTTCCTCTCCACAACACCATTTTGTGGAGGTGTTCTTGGAGCTGAAAAATTGTGATTAATTCCAAAATCTTCACAAAACTTTTCAAAATGTTCATTTTGGAATTCACCACCATGGTCACTTCTAATTGAAACAATATTACAACTATTTTCATTTTGAATTAATTTGGCTAGTTTCTTAAAAGCTGTGAATGCTTGGCTTTTAGATCTAATGAACAATCTCCAAGTGTATCTAGAATAGTCATCTACAATAACAAGACCATAATAATTTCCTCCTATGCTCATAGTTCTTGAAGGACCAAATAAGTCCATGTGAAGCAATTCAAGAGGTCTAGAAGTAGAAATCATGTTCTTACTTTGAAAAGAATTTTTAGTTTGCTTTCCTTTTTGACATGCTTCATAAATTTTATCATTCTCAAATTTAAGCTTAGGTAGACCAATTACTAAGTCCTTTCTTATTAACTTGTTGAGATGATGCATGTTAATATGAGATGTTCTTCTATGCCATAACCATGTCTCATTTACTTTACTCATTAAACAATCAGTTTTATGTATGAATGCATGGTCAGGGATAGAACATAGATGTTACCCTTCCTTTTGCCAATATGTGCAACTTTCCCAGTTTTGCCTTCATGTATCAAGCAAGTCTCATTGTTGAAGGTGACTTTGAAACCCTTGTCACACAATTGACTAATGCTTAGTAGATTGTGCTTTAGCCCTTCAACATATAGTACATCCTTGATCTTAGTGGTTAAGCTGTCTCCTATGTTGCCTTGCCCAATAATTTTGCCTTTATTGTTGTCTCCATAGGTAACATATCCTCCTTCTTTAAGTACTACATCTGTGAGCATGGATATATCCCTTGTCATGTGTCTAGAGGATCCACTATCTAGGTACCATATTGATGATTTTGCTCTAAGACACATCTGCACAAATCAAATTAAGAAGAGAAAGAGGGTCCCCAATTTAAGTTGGGTCCAAAGGGGTTAGTTGCTTTCTTTCTTTTCTCAACCCATATGCATTCTCCATTTGGAACATAAAACCTTCTAGCAAAACACTTATATGATGTATGACCTTTTAACATACAATAATTGCAAGTAGGAGATTTAGATGAATTAGCATGAGAAAATCTATGATAGGCATTTGGTTGATTGTGCTGCCTATGGTACTTATGTCTTGGAGGTACAAACACGGTTTTACCTTGAGTCTTAGCTCCATGTTTATATCCCAAACCATAAGTATCACCAACATATTTTTGGACACTTAGCAATTCATCTAAGTTACATTTGCCTTTGTAATATTTCCTTAGCAAATAAACCAAATCACTATTTTCAGTTTGCAAAATCATATTTTCTTTTTCTTTACTCAGCTTGTACTCATCAAATTCTTTCTACAGTTCATTGCATTTATCAACCTTAGAGATGGCTAAGGAGCATGTACATCCATTTTCCTGGTAACTTGAAAGAAGCTTGTTATGTTCCTCATTCAATTTACAAAGTTCTTCTTGCAATTCAGCAAGCTTGGATACATGCCATCTTAAGTCACCTTTAGCTTGTTGTTTGCTTTAGCTAGTTTTTGAGCTTCACAATGCATCTCATGAAAAGCATCAACTACATTTTCATAATCGGAATATACCTCAGATTCTGTACTTGATGTTTCTTCTTCTTCACAAATGGTAGATATAAGGCATAGGTGAGCTTCAACTTCTTTTTCTGAAGAGGATTCAGAACTTGTGGATTCATTGTCCTCCCAAGCAATGTAGGCTTTTCTTGGCTTTCCATCCCTTTTTGATCTCTTCTCAGCTTGTGGCTTCTTTGCTAATGAGGGGCATTCAGACTTTGTGATCTTGTTTTCCACACTTAAAGCAAGTGATGGAGGAGGGGTTGTTGTTCTTGTTGGTGCTGTGAGTTCTTTTCTTTTGTTGTGGTTGCCTTCTATTTTTATTCTTCCTCAAAAACTTGGTAAGCTTCCTTACAATGAGATTCATATTCTCATCATCATCATCTTCACTTGAATCTTCTTCTCTTTCAATCTTTGAAGGTGCAACTTTTAATGCTATACTCTTATGCCTTTTATCTACATCTTCACCATGAGTTAATTGAGACAATTCAAGTTCATACTCAAGGAGCTTACCAAACATAGCGTCCATGGACATCTTTGATAAATCCTTTGATTCTTTGATGGCTATGACTTTAGGCTGCCATTCCCTTGTTAGGCATTTGAGGATCTTGATGTTCAGCTCTTCTACATCAAAAGTCTTCCCTAGCCCAAACAAGTGATTCACTATGTGGGTGAACCTAGTTTGAAGCTGTGAGATGTTCTCATCATCTCTCATCTTGAACATTTCATATTCATGGATGAGAGTGTGTTTCCTTGATCTTCTCACATCATCCGTACCTTCATGTGTTACTTCAAGTAGTTCCCACATTTCTTTGGCGCTTTTACACCTAATAGTCCTGAAAAATTCATCGGAAGATAATGCAGAAGTTATCATGTTCTTTGCCTTGAAATCATATTGAGTTAATTTCTTTTCTATTTCAGACATTTCATCCCATTCTTTTGGTATTGATTTGCCATGAACAACTTTGGTAGGAATGAAAGGGCCTTTCTCAATACAATTCCAAGCACCCGGGTCATTTGATTGGATGAAGATTTGTATTTTGTTTTTCCAAAAACTATCTAATTTAGTCATTATACATATCAAAGTCATCTCATTTCAACATCATCAACTACATCAACATTATTTCATTTGTACATCATCAAACACATCATCATTATCTCATTCAATCATCACCAACACATCAATAACATCTCATTTCAACATTTTCAATGACATCAATATCACCTCATTCATCCACAATCCATATTACCACGAGATTGGTATTTTAGGAAAATTCTAAATTAAAGAGGAGAACTACAACATAGAAAACTCACTCTTATGCCCATTTAAAAATTTAATAAAGAATTAAATAGGAAAACATATTATAAAATTTTGGATATAGTCTCATCTATAATTAAGACTTTTCCCAAAAATCCAATCATTACAACAACAACATAAGTCACAGTTTTATCAATCTATAATAAATTCATCGCATCCCATTAGGTAAAAACATCGTTTATCTTGAAAATGAGTGCACACAAAACAAACACACATCAATCATAAATTCATTGTATCCCATTAGTTAAAAACTTATTTTTTTCTTAAAAACCAGCACACAGCAGGGACAGGCAGATATCCTCATAGTTGGACTCCCTGGCCCCCAACTATGGTATCTAAACTATTACCAACATAATAAACTCCCCTTACCTAACTAGGGGTTCTCCCTGTTATAGCCTAGCGGTGTTGTTTTGTGATCCTTCAAATATGCGTGCTTGTCCGAACGCAGAGCTCTATATACCAAATCGAAGATAATTTAGTATAGATTTCAAAGGCAAGGTCAAAATTAACATTTGGAGTCAAATACCCATTCAAATCGAAAAGGGGCTAAATGGTGTTTTGGGAGTTCACATCAAAAGATATCATTTTGAAATTTCGATCACACCAATGTGATTGGGGTTCAACAAGGATCATAGAAATGACATCTATTTCATAAAAAAGAGACTTTTTCAACATCTCATTTTCAAAGGGTTTTCAAATGAAGTGTAAAACTCTCAACAACGGTACCAAAAACACAAAAGACACTAAGAGAAGCTTAAACTAGCTAGAAGAAGACCAAGGAAACCAAGGTTACCTCAAAGAAACCAAGAAAGAAGGATTGGAGGCTCCGTTCTCTACCGAACGGAGAAAGGATTTTTGAAGATTTAGCTCCGATTAAAGTATTCCTCTCCGTGCGGTGGTCTCGTGGCAAGCAACGGTGACCCGTGGTGGTCATCGGTGGTCTTGGGTGGTGGAGGATGATGGTGGGAGGTTGAGGGAAGCTAGGAGGAAGAAGAGAACCTCCATTTTTGTGATTTACACTGCTGGTACATATTTATCACCACCTTGACTCGCCTAGGCGAGCAAAAATGCCTGCAAAATTCGCCTGGGCGAGCTGATCAAATTTTAAAATTTCTGCTTCTGTGAGAAAATTAATTTCTCATGTTACAGACATTATTTTGACAATCCCAGTGGTAAAAAGTTACATAATTGGCTTAGGAACCTACCTTTAAAAGTTTAAGCCAATCCAACAGTTAACCAATTCATAATGGTGATTTTACTAAAATAGGTTACGGGTCAAACTTGGAATCACTCAAATACAACGCATCTCAAACAAACTCCACATAACTTGACCTCTACACCAAGCAATTACACATGGATAATTCACATAACTTTTCAAATAATCCTAATTAATAAAGTAATCAAATTATACAAGGAATACATTACACATATATTTTAATTTATCAAAATTTCAGGATGTTACACTTCTCCTATTGCAAAAGAGTAGTTCGCAAAAAGTTATAGCCAGGGGGCCGATAACCTAAAGTCACAACAGAAAATAGTTAAAAATAAGAAAAATAAATGAGATAAAAAGAAACATACTATTTCTTAACATTAAATACCTCCAATGTTATGACTTGCAGCATAATATAGTAATATGGAGAAGACAAAATTGTTTCAAGCACCGAAAGAACCGGAAATGCTTGTTGAAAGTACGGGTTCCTTGCCAAATGAAATGGCAATCTAGCAGAATAAAATATCCGAGCAATAATATGATTTAATTCTTCTCGCTCTCCTATATTAAAAGCCCTTTCAACAGGACTCATGCTTGCAGTTCCTTCATCACTTCTTTTTCTCTTAGCAGATGTGCTAGTTGTAGCTGAAAAGCTAGTGGGTGGTAAAGGAACATGTCTTAGTGCATTACTCCTCACCCTTTCAGAATATTCCTCTTCCAATTTTCCCATTTCCATCAAAGATGCCTCCTTAACACTCTTACATATTCCAATCCCTTTACATTTAATCTTTAACAAATGAGCCTTGACTCTCGTGTATGAACTTCTATATTCAAGTTTGCAAAAGTTACACTTCCAAGTCATATTCCCTCCTACTTCATTTCCATCCCCAACTTTAGTAACATAATTCCACAATGGTCTACTCGAGTTTTCAACTTCAATTTCCACATTTCGTGCATTGGATTGTATTGAACTATTGTTTTGATTTATGTTGGAGGCCATTCTATTATGTTAACAAAACAAAATCATATTTAAAAATAAAAATTAAAAACAAAATATTTGCTTTTAAACAGAAAGAAAAAATAATTCTTTTACAATGCAAATTGCTTTTAAATCATAAAAATATTAAATACAAATTGAATGGTAATAGAATGAATATAATTAGACAAATCAGTTTCATAGGTTTAAAAATAGGTGAATTTACATAATACAAATTTATATAAAATAAAATGATATGAAATAAAAAAAAGGTGAATTTACATAATACAAAATTGCATAGGTTTTCTTTTTGTTCGGTAAAATAGCCAAGGCAGCAACAATACGGAATCAGAAGGCAATCAAGGCATCAAGTGCAGACTGCAGACTAAACATTAAAGTACATACTTGTGCGGTGAATAAACAGGTGAATAAACAGAAGGAAGCAACAATAAAATTATATGAAATAAAAAAATAGGTGAATAAACATAAGGCAATCAAGGCAGCAACAGTACATACCTGTGCGATGAGCGGCAAGCGGCGAGTGGCGAGCGGCGTACAAGCACGGGGACGCACGAGCGACGAGCGGCGTGCGAGCAGGGGGCACAACGACGTACCGGTGCGACGGGAAGCGAGACAACAATGGTGGAGGAAGACTACCGTTGCGGCACTGCCGTTGTCGAAGTCAAAGAGCAGGTGAGCACAAAATGAAAAACAAACTTCCTTATTTAGGGCAGCTTTTTTTTTTATAACAAAAATGCCCCTTTGAAAATTTTTGACCACTGGATACATTTGTTGACCACTAGATACGTGAAATGGGGTATCTGGAATGTACTCGTATCGGACGGGTGTCCGATACGTTGGAAAAAAAAATTTCCACATATCCGTGCTTCATAGCATCATACGGATTACATAATCTATAACCTTGTTCTTTTTTTTTTTTTTGTAAAATGTAATTTTTTAAAAATTTTGTATTTATTTAAGCATAAACATGTTTTATTATGTTAGGAAAATAGTGGTATAATAAATAAAGTATTAATGTTGTGATGTGAGGTTTTTATTAGTTTGTAACAATAGAAATAAAATGAAATGTCAAGTGAAATGGTGTAGGAAGCAAACACCAAGGTTAAATTTAATTTCAAACTAAAATGGCAAATGATAGTGTCATATTTTTTAATTTTTAATGTGGATATAATTTGTCATTATGGTTAACAGTTTAATGTTAGTAATGAATATTTTGTTGGATGATTCATTAAGATGGACAACGATGAGTGGATGTATGACAGTGTTATGATTGAAGAAATGAATATGAATGAAGACAATGGAGAGGAATGTGCTTCATTTGAAAATCTGAATTGTGAAGTTGATTGTTCTGATGCCTTCAAAACTTATGAGATAATTTAGTTTTGTATCTTGTTAAAGTTGTAGAATGAATGATAGTAGAAGATGCTAAATGTATTATGTGTTTCTGCAGGTGTTTCATTGTCGTGATGATGTGTTGAAATGGGTCATAGTGTTGCATATGATATTGGTTTTGTGGTAGTGATAATCAGGTCTGACACATTAACTGGAAAAAGAGGAAGAACATCGTTTATTTTAATTGGTTGTGAAATGAGTGGAAAATATAGAGCATACAAGAAAGATATAGTAACGACAACGACTAGTAGTAGAAAATGCAATTGTCATTTTAAGTTGCGAGCGAAACCAGTCCCAAGAGCTGAAGGTTGGATTGTGAAGTTAATATTGGCTCTTATAATCATGCTTTGACTAAGTCATTGACTGAACATCCATATGCTGGGCGACTAACTGAGGATGAGAAGACTATTGTTGCTGATATGACAAGGTCGATGGTGAAACCAAAGAATATTCTTTTAACTTTGAAGGAGCACAATGGCAATAATTATACTACAATGAAGCAAGTGTACAATGCACGATATGCATTTCGTTCTTCTATAAGAGGCAGTAATACTGAAATACAACAATTGATGAAGCTTCTTGAACGCGATATGTGCAACGCATGTCACATGGTGTTCTTGATAGATAGTACATACAAAACTAATAGGTACAGAATCCCATTACTTGACATTGTTGGTGTCACACCTACTGGGATGACATTTTCAGCTGCATTTGCATATTTGGAAGCCGAACGTACAACCAATGTTAAGTTGGCTCTTGAACGCTTCAAAAGGTATTTTCCTTAAAAGTGAATTTTTCCCTAAGGTCGTTGTTACAGATAAAGATCCAGCTTTGATGAATGCAGTAAAAAAATGTATTTCCTAATTCAACCAACTTGTTGTGTCTTTTGCATATTGACAAGAATGTGAAGGAAAAATATAAAACATTTGTTCGGAAAAAAAATGCATGGGACCAAGTCATGGAAGCATGGGGGAGTATAGTTGATTGTGCTAGTGAGAAAGAATCTAATGATTGTCTTAATAAATCTGAAATTACTTGTTCACCATGGCCTGTGTTTGTTGATTATGTGAAAGACACGTGGTTGACTCCCCACAGACAAAGGTTTGTAACAACGTGGACAAATCAAGTATTGCATTTTGGAAATACCACAACTAACAGGTATGATAAGACTGATGTTTGTTTAGTTTGTGGTTTTTAAAACATATTTATTAAATGTTGATTGAAAAGTTATGTTGTTTACAAACCTGCAGGGTTGAGTCGACACATTGGACCTTGAAAAGACTACTACAAAATAGTCTTGGAGATTTATGTAGTGTTTGGGATGCCATAAACAACATGATCACCTTGCAACACAGTGAAATAAATGCATCATTTGAGAAAAGCACACATGTGGTGGGTCATGTGTTTAAGGTTACCTTGTACAAAGGACTTATCGGCATGGTGTCCAGGTATGACTTGAACCAAATTGCTGTTGAGTTTGAGCGAGTGAACTATGTAGGCATTGATAGTTCTCACTGTGGTTGTGTTATAATAACAGCACACGGTTTGCCTTGTGCTTGTGAGTTAGCTGGGTATGTTGTTGGCAATATACTGCTTAACACCGTACATATGTTTTGGCAGAGGTTAAATTTTTCAGACCAAAGTCTAGATGAGTGCGAAGTTCACATAACAGAAGAGATAGATGCCATTTCTAAGAGGTTTAAGATTCTTGACCTATGTGACAAAGTGAATCTGAAGAGTAAATTGAAGGAACTTACATTTACTGATCAAACGTCAATGTGTCCTTCTAATGAAAAGGTGAAAACAAAATGTGCTCCAAAGAAACAACTCAACAAACACCAATGGTAAACAAGTTGATGCTTTTCATGAGATGCATTGTGAAGCCAAGAAAATGTAGTTGATGCTTTTCATGAGATGCATTGTGAAGCCAAGAAAAGCCTACATTGCTTGGGAGGACAATGAATCCACAAGTTCTGAATCCTCTTCAGAAAAAGAAGTTGAAGCTCACCTATGCTTTATATCTACCATTTGTGAAGAAGAAGAAACATCAAGTACAGAATCTGAGGTATATTCCGATTATGAAAATGTAGTTGATGCTTTTCATGAGATGCATTGTTCATGGTTAAACGACTAAATAAGGATTATTATATATATTACTGCATTTGTTTGTGTCATAGTTTTATTTGACAGATGGATTTCCTATGCCATCAATTGTGTTGTTATGGTCAAGACACTGCCACAAACAAGCAAAGTAGTGGGCGACACCTTATATTAGTCAAATGCAAGCCTACACTAATTTGATGATGTTGTGCACACAACATGTTGATTTACAAGATGATTGACAATTTAGGTTATTGTTTGTATGTGAGTCTCAAGTGAATATGTGTAATGGTTTCCCAACATACTCCTGTGACTTTATGACATGTGTTTTGGTGCGACTTCATTATTGTAGACGTAAACAATTACTTTGAACCAACATGTTTTACATTAATAAATGTCAAATCAATCAAAAAACACAAGTTTGGAAATAAAAAAGTCAACAAAAATAATACATAATGGGTAACACTTCAGTGACATAGTCAATCTCTAATCGTCTTCAATGTCGTTCACCAACATGTGTTCCCTGTGAACCCCTCGTACGCCTGGCCCACACATACACAATTCTGTCGTCAGTAACACCTTGAGCTAACGTTATACACTGGTCTGTAATGGTGTATGCATCAGTGCCAACTGTTACCATCCTCATGTCCATCATGTGTTGCAGTCGCTCTCCTATCTTTTGGCACATAGCCTGAAAGGTAGTTCAGACATCAATCTATTAATTGAGACCATTTAGAGAATATTTTTTTTTTACATTTTATTGAGGTAATGTGAAAACTATCATACCACTGTATGTTGCGGGATGTTAGTATGGTCAGAGGTTGCCACAGAAGGAGGAGGAACAGGGTCAACCAAGGGTGGATGTCTACTGGAATCCCCATCTGCTGGTAGAGTCATGAATGGGTGAGATATCCGATAAAACCACTACAGATACCCACCAACAGACTCACTAGGAAATGTGATCAAGTCTCCAGTGGTGGCAAGGTATTGTGAGAAGTGCATCCATCTGTGATCAACCTCTTCGATAGATGCGATCGTAGAGCCTTCAACTTTTGGAATCCCCTGGACATTTCCAAACTGTTGAAGCACCCCTTGGACCCCATCTAATTTTTCCTGAAAATAGAGATATTACCTGAAACTCTCTGGAACCACGATGACTGACATAAGGTGTCCAACACATGTCATCTGCTGCCAACCTATCCAATCGCTTACGATAAGTGGCCAAAGGTAACGACGCATCCTTCCATCGGCAGACACGTGGAAGAGTCTCTTGGTACTCTTCATTTGCAATCACATTCCCAACAGTCGGGAAATGCTCATAAATTCAACACTACAATTACACAAACATACACAATAATCAATACGTATATATTGCACATTAATATTCTAAACATTAAAATATACATGTCAAATCGGTTAATACCTGCAACAGAGTGATATATCCGGCAAGATGCTCTCCATGGTGCTGACATGTATAGTTCAAATTCTCATACATGTGGACAAGTGCAGCTGCTCCCCAGGCAAAACCCCCAGATTTCTCCAAGTCGCAACATGCGTCTAAGTAAACCACACTCACATGTGTCACACTCTTGTTGGCAAAGAGCATGCATCCAACAAGATGAAATAAGTAGGCTTTGGCTGCTATAATCCATTGCTTTGCCTCACACCTGACATGGTAAATGTCCCGCAACCAAGATAGTCTGACATATGCCCCGTGGCATTGCTCAGTCTCAGCTCGTGCTTCTTGTACTGTGACATTAAGTAAATCAACCAACAACTGCACCACCTCAGTGGCATCAATTGGAACATAACTCTAAAATGCCCCAATAATAGGTATATGTAGCAGAGATGCCACATCATCCAATGTGATCATCAACTCCCCTACAGGCAAGTGGAATTTGCTAGTTTCAGAGTGTCACCTCTCCACAAAAGTTGACAACAGTCCTCTGTCTCCTCTTTCCAAAGAGCAAATAATCAAAGGGTTTAGTCTGATCGCAATGACTAACCCTTCAATTTCTGGTGCTGGCTTACCAAATTTCATGACTTTCCTCCCGTGAGATTGCAACTTTAACTCAGGTTGTTCCTGCAAAAAATTACTTCGAATTAAATCATTAAATACAACATAGGAGACTACACATGTCTATCTAATTAAACAAACAACTACCTCTCCTATCCAAACTCTAGTGGCCACATGATGGGTATAACCAGTCAACACCGATGTATCTTCTGGGCCCCCTGGAAAATCTGATACATCAGTCCCACCCTCCGCCAAAACTGGGATGTTAGGCTCTTCACGAGCGTCGACAGTATGAGCACCCTTCGGAACAGCTGCAGCTACTTGTTGTCTTCGGGCCAATGCTGTCGACCTTCAACATTCACGGGCATCCTCAACAACAGCATAGGCATCCTCAGTAACTGGTGTATCTCTACCTAAAGTCTGACGCATGCATATTGTTTTAACCATAGTCTACAAATTTACAAAATACATTGTATAAGAATTCAAACCATAGACAAATTGTTGAACATCTCACAAAAGGATTTACAAATTACTTGGGGACCTGTAAAATAATTTAACCATTCATTCCATTTAATACATAATGGGTGACAACCCATCCATGAATACAACACTAATACAACTATATCATGTTATACAAACATATTCGCTTACAAATTATGACATTATAATGAATTTGAGCTACAAAAGTTTAATAAAACATACTACTATATATGTCAATTAAATAAACTATATTAAAAAAATTAAAATTTAAAAAAATACACATACAAATTGCACAATCCGTGTTGTTGAGTTTCAAGGAAGCTGCAAGAAGATTGAAGCAAGGATGAAGGCTTGGTGTTTTAGCTTTTTACATTCCCAATCATTTGAAGGCATTTGTAATTTGTCTAAGTGGTTCAAGTGCATTGCCTTGTGATCTTTCATTCACATTTGCATTCTCATTATCATGCACATATGGTTTTTGGTTAAAATCTCAAAAGCAATCCAATGATTTTATAAGAGGTTAAGTTCTTATGGCTAAGTCTTTGAAAAAAATGAAAACTTACTGTTTTAATCGATTACACAAGCATTTTAATCGATTAAAGACATTCATACTATTTCTGAAAAAGCCTTGAAGAACAGTTTAATCGATTACAAGTTTATCGTAATCGATTACATAGTGTTTTTATGAAAATCTTGCATCACTGGAATAATTGATTATCTGGTTATGTAATCGATTATCTTAATTCGTTTTGTCTTGATGCAGTTCTATTTTAATCAATTACATTGCGGTTTAATCGATTATATTATTCTTGAATACATTCCCAGGAAGCTCTAGAACATTTTAATCGATTATGTTATAATTTAATCGATTACATATGAGTAAATAATCGATTACCTTGTCGTTTTAATCGATTATTGTCAGTTACATCAGTTTTTTAAAAGCTTTGTGTGACTTGTCTTTATAAATAGACTTGGAGCGAATTGTTCTGAGCGATCTTAAGCATTTGTGTGAATCACTAAAAAGAGAAAAAGCTTTTTCAAGAGCCAAAATATTGATTTGTTCATAGAGTGAAAATCCACTCATGAGATCAAGACAGTTGAGTTTTTGAGATAAAGTCTTAAAGAAAAGAAGAGATTTTAAGAGTTTTGCTTCTGAGCTTTGGTGTGCATTCAACCTGACTGATTGGTAACATTACTTATTCATTCATTCATTTGAAGGATCACAGGTTGTATCTCTTGAATCTTTCTTTAGAGTTTTTCTGTGTATTAAGGATTTTGTTGGTATATCTTTGATTCTTTATAGCTGTTGTCTAGAGAAGGGTTCTCTAGAGGGAAGAACAGAGAAGGGTTCTCTGGGTCTTGACCATTTGAAGTCTATAGGGTTTAGATTTCTGCTTCTTAACCTAGTGTTGATAAAGGTGGTCTTTGTAAAATTGCTTGTAAAGATTCTTTGATATAGTGATAACTCTAACCTAGTGTGGGTTGGAAGTAACTGGATGTAGCCTCCAAGGTTGAGAGGTGAACCAGTATAAATTGTATTGTCTCTTGTTTCAAATTCTGTATGTTTCATTGCTTGGCTTTGTGAAATCAAAATATTATCATCAAAGAAACAATTTCTGTCATTCCATGCATATTAAAGGTTGATCTTGATTGAAGAAAGATTTTTGGATTTTCAAAAGGTGAACAAGTGATACGATCCAAGATTCTAATTCCGTAATTTGTTTTAAAAAGTATTAAATTTCGGTGTTAAACCAATTCACCCCCCATCTTGGTTTATTTGCAGTATATTCATTGTGTTTTCAATTGGTATCAAGTGCTGGTTCTTGAAAGTTATTCAATATCACTTTCTTGTTAAAAGAAAATGAATACTACTCAAATAACTTTTAGAGAGGGAGTTTCTCTCAATCGTCCACCAATGTTTGAGGGTGAGCATTTTGGTTTTTGGAAAAATCGAATGCAGATCTTTATTCAATCCAATCATCCCGGTGCATGGAATGCAATTGAAAAAGGTCCTTTGGTTCCTATGAAAACTATTGATAATAAATTAGTTCCCAAAGAATGGGATGAAATGACAGATGCAGAAAAAAGGATTGTGCAATATGACTTTAAAGCTAAAAATATGATAACATCTGCTTTGTCTTCTGATGAATTTTTTAGAACAATGAGATGTAGAAGTGCAAAAGAAATGTGGGAAATGCTAGAAGTAACTCATGAAGGTACAGATGAAGTTAGGAGATCAAGGAAGCATGCCTTGATTCATTAGTATGAAATGATCAAAATGAACAACACTGAAACCATTTCTCAACTACAAACAAGATTCACTCATATTGTCAATCATCTTCTTGGGCTTGGAAAGACCTTTGATACTGAAGAATTAAACATCAAAATCTTGGAGTGTCTCACAAGACCATGGTAACCAAAAGTTACAGCTATCAAGGAGTCAAATGATTTATCCAAAATATCCATGGCTACACTGTTTGGTAAGCTACTTGAATATGAAATTGAAATGTCACAACTAACCAATGCAGAGGATGCAAAAAAGAAACATAAGAGCATAGCTTTGAAAGCTACATCATCTAAGGTTGAAATAGAAGAATATTCAAGTGAAGAAGATGAAGATGACAACATGAATCTTATTGTCAAAAAGTTCAGCAAATTCATGAGAAGGAACAAAAACAGAAAATTCAAAAAGTTCAACAACAACAACAATAAAAGGAATGACAATAACACCTCCACCATCTTTACATGTTTTGAATTTGGAAAGCCTGGACACATCAAATCTGAATGTCCAATCTTCTTAAAGAAACAAGGTGAGAGAAAGATTAAGAAGGAAGGAAAGCCAAAGAAAGCCTACATTGCATGGGAAGATAATGGATCAATAAGTTCCGGATCAAGCAGTGAGAATGAAAAAGAAGCAAATGTATGCTTCACTTCAACATTGAGTGATGATGATTACTCAAGTGCTGAATCTGAGGTAAGCTCTCAATATGATAACATTGTTGATGCTTTTCATGAAATGCATGATGAGGCTCAAAGGCTAGCAAAGGAAAATAATAAGCTGAAATGAGATCTAAGAGGGCATATCCAAAATTGCAGAAATGCAAAGTGAACTTTGTAAGTTGAAAGAAGAAAATGAAAAATTTCTTTCAAGTTACAAGGCCAATGGTTGTATATGTCCTTTTTCCTCTTCTAAGGCAGAAAAATGCAAATTGTTATAAGATGAGTTTGATGCTTTCAAAAGAAGCCAAGGAGAAAAGTATATGTTACTTCTTTCAGAAAATAACTATTTGGTTGATCTTTTGAAAAGGCTGTATAGAGGAAAGTGCAACTTGGCTGAAATGTTAAGTGTGTAAAAATATGCTGGAGATACTTTTGATTTGGGATACAAACATAGTTCAAAATCTTGTGGAAAAACCATATTTGTACCACCAAAACAGAAGAATCAAAGGAGCTTTTATAAATCAAAGTTTATGAAAATGCTTACTTTGAAAGATCATCAAGAGCTGTAACTTGTAACTATTGCATGAACAAGGGACATACATCTTTTAAATGCTATGCAAGAAAATATTATGTGCCTAATGGAGAATGTGTTTGGGTGAAAAAGGAAAAGAAAAGAGCTAACCCCTATGGACCCAACCTCAATTGGGTACCTTTCCTTGTTACTTGATTTGAATTGTGCAGGTGTGTCTAAGAGCAAAATCATCACTATGGTATCTTGATAGTGGCTGCTCTA
>QARZ01040625.1:89757-117196 GCA_013407115.1 Glycine latifolia
TTTTTTTCCCTATGAGTTAGAGTGTGTAAACCCTTGTTGGTGCACACCATCACTAGGACCCATTCGCCCCTCAACATCGCCACCAAACACAAAGTTGGCACCATATATATATATATATATATATATATATATATATATATATATATATATATATATATATATATATTTGCGATATTTTTTTTAAGAACTAGCAAACAATGTTACAAAATTAAAATATATTTTTTATAGTATATTGTTAATTTGGATAGTTCAAAATGTAAAAAGGAAATTTTATTTTTGTACTATAATGTTATTTTGGATAGTTCAACTATTATTTTTTTTTTGTCTTCACCCTCCGGTTCATCAGGAAAAAGGATTATGACTAATCCAGAGTTTGGTCGAGAGGTAAGTAAAGTCTAACAAAAAATAGTTTATGCTAAGGATTGAACTCAAATACTACCCGAACAATTCAACCTTAACTTCAACACATTAACCATTTGTGCCAAATCATTTGATTAATTCAAGTGTTATTTTGCTAATGTTTTTAAATTTGGAGTACGAATTTATCAATCAAAATTTTTGGTAGTTATACATATACTAGGTCAAATCGGGTCAATTACTGACTCACTAGTTTGACCACTGACCCACTGTCATGATCGGGTTAATGACATGCCGATTTTGACAACCATGGTTGGCACTGTGGGTGTGTCAAACCTTTGATGGACGTGTGATGGCCAAATATTGGTAGATAGGCCCAAGGTGCACCAAATTTGTACGTCAGAAAGGTCGTCATAGTTGCAACGACAATCAACAATGGTTTACTTTTTATATTTTTATTTAAAAAATAATAAAAATATAGTGCATTTTTTATTAGTAACTATTCCCAAATTAAATTGCCATAATTTATAATTTAACATCGTCGACCTCAATTGGATGGAAAAGACCAAATTGAAGCAATTTAAAAAATTGAAGGACCACCGTGTAACAAAAGTCCTTAGTCAAATAACCATGTAATCAATGTCCTTGGTCAAATCAAATAAATTTAGACTTTGAGTTACTTATCTTTATTTATCAACCAAAATTAGCTTTATGTTCAAACTTTTTTTGCAAATATGTCACTTTTTCTTCTAGTTGTATTTTTTCCTTAGTCCTTACAAATATGTCATTTTTGTTTTCATTCCATGCATATTTTTAGCTTTACAAATGTGTCACTTTTTCATTTCCTAATATAAGATATATGAGAATAACATGTTGAGAGAAACAAGCAAATTAGAAACTTTTAAAAGCTCAATTTGCACATAGGCAAAAAATTGACACATTAAAAATCCATAATCAATAAAACCTTAAAATCCTACAAAATTATGTCAATCTATCATAATGTTAACAAACTGGATGCATACGAGGCGTTACACTTTTCATTGAAGAGCCTGCATGAAAACACAAGTTAGTTTTTTTTTTTTTTTTGAAAAGCTCATCAATATATATTAAAAAAAACAGTCCCAGAAAGCATAAGATGTGCAAGAGCCAGGGCCAAAGGAAAAAAAAAAAAAAACAACACCACAAAAGTGCACAAGGTACTGACAAAAACAAAAGTCTTGCTCCCGAATACAAGAATAAAACCACAATTCCCTGACTTAACAACGCATTAGAAACTAGCCTCGAAACTATTTCCATCCTCAGGATAAGCTTTGTCCCATTATTATATAGGAATGAGACAAAAAGAACAAAGACCAAGAGAAAACAAATAAATGTAATAAGGATTGCTCATCTTCAACTGTCCAACACATCCTCTTGAAGCTATCGTAGGCCGAGAAAAAATTTAGTTATACATTAATTCCTTTAGCTTAAATAGCATTTTTGATAGAAAAAAAATTTCTGTTAGAAATTTTAGAAAGTGCAACCATGAGGAAAATATGTCGTGCTGTGTATTTTTTTTATTATATAAAAGGCAAAAAATAACAAGTACCAATGAAAGGATCAACAATGAAATAGGGCTCGCCAGTCTCTGTATGCAATATCAAAGGCATAATCTGAACCGAAAATATACTCGAGCAAGCAGATGCCCATAAAGGTGCAAGCACTACTCCAACTAGATGCACCAAAAAACTGCATAATACTATGCATCATTGAATTTATGCTCCTTCATTTACGAAACCCCTATATAATTAATTAAATTTCTTCAACAGACTACAACATTATTCAAGAGGAAAGTGGCGACATTAGAATGTAGAAATAAATGGTGTACTGTTTTTGAGCAAAAAGCCCACAATATATGCGTTGTGTTTTGTTTAGCTTGAGTTCAAAAACAAGGTGTTTGGTGAGGTGGATTACTCTTGCACATTCCCTGAAGCAAATTCTTTATTTGTTTTAACTTTTAAAGGTTTCTGAAGGAGGTGCACTCAAAAGAGTTTAACCGTTGGATCAAATAAATGACCCGGATGTTACCACACCTTCCATCTAAAAGTAGTCGTTTCTCTTTCTTCCTAGCTCGAACTTTTTCTTCTTCTTCAAAGTAGAGTTGTGTCTTTGGAAAAAGGCATTTGTTATATCCACTCTCATTTTATTATTTTCTTTAAGTACACTCCCCTTCCCTGTTTCTAAAAGTCAAATTAATTAAATAACCTTTTTCTTTAGAAAAATCCTCTTGTTTCCCTCACATTGTGGCACACTCCCCACATAAAAATCAATTCCTCCCACAACAAAGACACTCCCCTTCTCTTTTGAAAGATAGGAGTCTTGAACTTGTTATCCTGAAATCAAATTAGCCTTTTTGCCAAGAACAAGTGTTAAGAGATATGCTTACATAAACATTGATCATTAAAGTTTGCTCCCCTAACTTAGATAACTTCATTAGTTATTAATTTGCAAAATAGAACAAAACAGAGCAAAACCAGTTTTCCATTTAGATACCAATCAATTTTTCTCCCCCTATTTAGCTTATCAAAGACAAAAAGTAGCAATGCAAGCAATGAGAAGCAGAAATTGAAATTTAATTAATGGAAGGGGAAAAAATAGTACATTAATCAGAAAAGAAGCTACAATAAAGCAGCAACAAACAAACAGAAATGAAAACACAAGGAACCTAAGCTAGTTTATCAACATCATCAAGATGAGGCCTAGCTTCTATGTTTTCCAGCCTAGATTTCATCTCTTCCATAGATGAATTAGTCTCAGCCCTGTGCTTATGGTGGAGAGACAATAAATCATCCATCTTTTGAATCATGAGTGATTCAAAAGGACTATAAGATAGTTGAGTAGGGCCTTCATCTTCTGCTTCTTCCTTAGCTTCCTCTTCATTTCCAGTAGTAGGGAGTTGTTGTTCAGCCATTTGCCATCCATAAGGAGTCTTAACCATTCCAAGCTTGGTAAGATGTTTCTCTTTGATGAGGCTATTGTTGGAGTCTGTATTGTCAACGACCTCATTAGAGACATCTACATGAAAGTAGTCAATGAATCTGGACACTAAAACAACATAGGGAAAAGGATAATTCATCAACCGTTTGGATTTAAGCATGATTTCCTCAAGGATAATGATCCAGTTCATTTGAATGGAATTTTTCAGACCATACACAAGCTGTAGGTCATATCTGTGGCTTGGGCATGATTGGTAGACCTAGGTGTTAAGATGTATGTGATGATATAGTGAAGAAGTCTGTCTTCAGGGGTCATGGGCCAGTACTTAGCCTAAGCTTCAGTCTCATGTGAGGATCAAGAAGCATTACCCTATAGGTCTCCACCCTATTATAGCCTTCAGCCTCCTCTTCAAATTTCCTTTCACCATCAAAGGAAATACCAGCAACAGCTTCCCAGACTTCAGGAGTGATTTCCATGGCCACTCCATTGACTTGAGACAAGATAGTCCCATCCATGGAAAATTTAGAATAGTTGTAAAACACCTTCACTAAACTCATTTGCCCTCCCTTCAAAAATTAAACATATGTTCAATCAATATTTGGCATGTTCAAAGCCTAAAAGGGGGAGATTGTTGGATATAGGGGGAGCAACAAGAAGATGAAGCTTGTGCCTTAGAAGAATGTTTTGAGCTTTTCACATGCCTTGAAGATTGTAATTTATATCAAGTGTATGAGAGGCCAATCTTTTGATCCTTGCATTGCATGCACATAATCATTAACATGCTTACATATTTTCATTAAAGTATCAAAGCTATTCATGATTTTAATAGAAATCAACAAGTCATGGTTTATGTAAAGCTTACTGCTTTAATCGATTACACATCGTTTTAATCGATTATCTGCTTCGTTTAAAATCTAGAAAAGCCATGATGAACGGTTTAATCGATTACATGATTATTGTAATCGATTACATTGTAAAAACAAAAGCTTGGCTCACTGCTTTAATCGATTACCATAAATTGTAATCGATTACTCAAGCTTTATTCACAAATGAACTTCACTGCTTTAATCGATTACAGTTCGGATTAATCGATTATTCTGTTCATTATAAACCCAGAAAGAAGTTATGAACACTTTAATCGATTAAGTGACAATTTAATCGATTACATTAGACATTTTAATTGATTATTTGGCATGTTGTAATCGATTACAGTCTGTTACAAAAAGCTGTTATAAATAGTTTGAAGGCTTATCTGATTTAGTAACTTGAATACTTCGAATTTTCAAGCACATGTGATGATTAGTCAAGTAAGATGCTATTTCAAATAGATAAGCACATAACAAGCATCCTAGCAAATGTTAGATTCATCAAGGATACCTAGCATGTTTCTAAGAGTATAGAATCTATCTCTAGCCAAAGGTTTAGTAAAAATATCAGCCAATTGATTATGAGTGTCAATGAAGTCAATTTTGATATTACGCTTTTGGATGTGATCTCTAAGGAAATGATGTCTTATCTCAATGTGTTTGGTCCTTGAGTGCATTATTGGATTCTTGGAAATGTTGATGGCACTTGTGTTTGTTGGATTAAGGGGGAGCTACTTCAGGAATAAGAAGAAATTCAACTCAAGATTTGGTTTTGAGCTTTCAACATGCAAAGGTTAACTTGAAGACAATTTAGGAGTAAATTGTGTAAGAGAAAAGCAATTCTGGTGATCCAAGTGCATTGCATTCATTCAATACATATTTAACTTAATCAGGCTAACAAAAATCACGAGGCATTATCAATTCAACTAAGGTTTTAAAATAATTCAAAGGTTTTTAAGAAAAAAACATTTCTCACTGTAATAATCGATTACAGTAATGGTTTAATCGATTATTTTGTTCTTCATCAAATCTGGAAAACCTTCAGGAACACTTTAATCGATTACCATGTCGAATTAATCGATTATTTGACCTACGCTTTCATATAAACTGCCTTGTTAAACTCTTTATTCGATTATGATGAAGTTGTAATCGATTACATGCTTATATCTGATTTTAACATTGCACTGCCATAATCGATTACCACATATAGTAATCGATTACATAACCTTTGAAGAAAACCAAGTTTTACTAAATTAATCGATTACCAAAGTTTGTAATCGATTACACCTTGCTTTGGAAAAATTGTGCTGCACTGTCTTAATCGATTACCAGGTTTTGTAATCGATTATCTAAGCTTTGTGAAAAATATGCTATGACTGTAATAATCGATTACAGCTCGAGATAATCAATTATTTTGCTTATTATTCAAACCCAGAAAACCTATGAACAGATTAATTGATTATAATGGCAAGTTAATCGATTACCAAGGTAATTTAATTGATTATTAGTGCGTCTTAATTGATTACAGACGGTTAAAAATTTCTGTTATAAATAGAACCCTTGCTCAGTTGTTTTGGTAACCTTGTGGAATAATACCCATTCGAATTTTCTGAGCTTAAACAGTCTTGTGAGCATTCTCAATTGTTTTCTGAGGGTTTGATTCAGTCTAGCTTCATGTTGCATTGATCATGTGAAATTGAATCATTCTTGAAGCTTGAAACCATTTCAAGATTAAGGAAAGCTGTGTTTCTTGTGTTTTAAACATTCAACCTGTTCTGGTAACCTTATTTGCATTGCATACATTGGATCATCAGGTTGTTTCTCTCCTTAATCTGATTGTAATTTTCGTTTTGATTATTGTTTTGTAATTTGCTATTGTAATTGAGTTCTTACTTGTAATCTAGATATAGGGTTTCTCTAGGGGTTGTGCTAAGTAGTGTTCTCAGTGGGTTTGTCTCTAAGAATCTAATAGTGTTTTAGATTTCTGAACTTTATCTAGGATTGATAAAGAGAGGCTTTGTAATTGCTTGTAAGAACAGAAATTAAATAGTGGAACTTCAACCTAGTGTTGGTTGAAAGAAACTGGATGTAGCTTCATGGTTTTGAAGTGAACCAGTATAAATGGCTTGAGTGTTGTTTTTTGAATCTACTCTCCTCATATAAATTGTTTCTTGATTCATTTGCTTATCTTGAAAAGTCAGTTTTGATCCATTGAATTTTAAGGGGTTGAGCTACTTGATTGAATAAGGTTTCTTGTTTTTGAAAAGTGATAAAGATCCTTTAAAACTTTGATTTTGATTAAAGAATTTTTGATTTACCAAGATCTAACCAATTCACCCCCCTCTTGGTTAAGTGTGAAACATTCATATCATTTTCAGTGTTGTCACATAGCAGGGGTATTTCTTTTAATTCTACACCAAAATCTTGCAATTGTTGCTTTAACCAAAGGTTTTGAGCACAACAACTTCCAGTAGAGATGTATTCAACTTCAGCTATTGTTAAAGCAACATAAGATTGCTTCTTGCAATGCCATGAGATTAGTGAACTGCCTAGCAAGTGACAAGTTCCACTAGTGCTTTTTCTATCCAATTTGCACCCTGCAAAGTCAGAATCAGAATATCCAACTAAATTAAGTGATGCACCTTTAGGATACCAAAGACCAACTTTTGGTGTTGATTTGAGATATTTGAGGATTCTTTTGACTGTAGTAAGGTGTGATTCTTTGGGATTTGCTTGATATCTTGCACACAAACACACACTTAGCATAATATCTGGTCTGCTAGCTGTCAAATACAGTAAAGATCCAATCATTCCCCTGAATTTTGACTCATCAACCTTCTTTCCTTTTTCATCTGAATCAAGATAAGTTGATGTTGTCATTGGAGTTGCAGCATCTTTGCTTTTCTCCATTTCAAACTTTTTGATCACTTCAAGGAAATACTTGGTTTGATTTAGAAATGTCCCATTCTTCATTTGCTTCACTTGAAGTCCAAGAAAGAATGTTAATTCTCCCATCATTGACATTTCAAACTCATTCTGCATAGAGATAGAGAATTCTTTGCACAATAATTGATTAGTTGAACCAAAAATTATATCATCAACATATACTTGAACCAATAAGATATCATTGCTTTGCCTTTTGATGAACAAGGTTTTATCAACATGTCCTCTTGTTAAAGATTGTTCGAGCAGAAATTTGCTTAATCTTTCATACCAAGATCTTGGAGCTTGTTTTAACCCATAAAGAGCTTTCTTAAGTTTGAAAACATGGTTTGGCTATTTGAAATCAGCAAAACCAGGAGGTTGCTCCACATAGATTTCCTCCTGAATATATTCATTTAAGAAACCACTTTTAACATCCATTTGAAAAAGTTTAAAATCCATTAAACATGCATATGCAAGTAATAATCTAGTGGCTTCCAGTCTTGCAACTGGTGCAAAGGTTTCCTCATACTCAATGTCTTCCTCTTGGTTGTAACCTTTTGCAACCAATCTAGCTTTGTTTCTGACTATGATTTCATTCTCATCAAGTTTATTTCTAAAAACCCATTTAGTGCCAATAGGCTTGAGAGAAGAAGGTCTAGGAACAAGTTCCCAAACTTCATTTCTCTTTAATTGATTCAGTTCATCATGCATAGCATGCATCCAATGTTCATCAATTAAGGCTTGATCAATATTCTTAGGTTCTATTTGTGAAACAAAAGCCATATTACAGCAGAGATTTCTCAATGATGATCTAGTAGATACTCCCTTTGAAACTTCACCAATTATATTATCAAGGGAGAGATCTCTTGTAGTTCTCTAATCTTTTGGCTCTTGAACTGGTGTTGATTGTTTTGTTTCAACAATTGGTTTTTCCTTTTCTTTATCCATTGATCCATTAAGTTGAATGAACTCCTCCAAAGGACCTGCATCAATATCACACTTCTTTTCCTCTTTAGAGGGATTAGATTCATCACAAATAATATGAACTAATTCTTCCATGCATAAGGTTCTTTTATTGAAAACTGAAAATGATATGAATACTTCACACTTAACCAAGAGGGTGGTGAATTGGTTAGACCTTGGTAAATTAAAATTTCTTTAATAAAAATCAGAGTTTGTAGGATCTTTATCACTTTTCAAAACCAAGAAACCTTATTCAATCAAGTAGCTCAGCCCCTTAAAATTCAATGGATCAAAACTGACTTTACAGGATAAGCAAATGAATCAAGAAACAATTTAAATGAGGAGAGTAGATATTCAAAATCAATACACAAGCAATTATACTAGTTCACTTCAAAACCATGAAGCTACATCCAGTTTCTTTCAACCAACACTAGGTTGAAGTTCCACTATTTAATTTTCTGTTCTTACAAGCAATTACAATGTCTCCCTTTATCAACCCTAGATAAAGTCTGAAATCTAAAACCCTATTAGATTCTAAGAGACAAGAATCTGAGAACACTACTCAGTTCTTCCACCTAGAGAACCCCCTTCTCTAGTTACAAGCAAGAACACAATTATAATAGCAAATTACAAGAAAATAATCAAAACGAAAATTATAACCAGATTAAGGAGAGAAACAACCTGAAGATCCAATGTATGCAATGCAAAATGAAGTTACCAGATCAGGTTGAATGTTTAAAACACAAGAAGCACAACTTTCCTTAATCTTGAAATGGTTTCAAGCTCCGAGAGTGACTCAAGTACACATGATTAATGCATCATGGAGCTATACACAATCAAACCCTCAGAAAACAATTAAGAATGCTCACAAGACTGTTTAAGCGCAGAAAATTCGAATGGGTAAAGTTCCACACAAGTTAGAAAAGCAGTTGAGCCAAGGTTCTATTTATAACAGAAGTTTATAACCGCCAGTAATCGATTAAGACGCGTCATATAATCGATTAAATTACCATGGTAGTCGATTAAATTGCCATTTTAATCGATTAAACTGTTCATGCATTTTCTGGGTTTGAATAACGAGCAAAATAATCGCTTATCTCGAGTTGTAATCGATTATTCCAGTAAGAACATTTTTTCCAAGAAGCTTATTTAATCGATTACGAAACCTGGAAATCGATTAAGACAGTGCAGCATGATTTTTCCAAAGCCTTGTGTAATCGATTACGAAACCTTGGTAATCGGTTGTTTCAGTAAAACTTGCTTTTCTTTAAAGGCTATGTAATCGATTACGATAAATGGTAATCGATTATGGCAGTGCAGTGTTAAAATTATATATAGACATTTAATCGATTACAACTTGATAATAATCGATTAAAAAGTTCAACAAGGCAATTTATATGAAAATGTAGGTCAAATAATCGATTAATTCGACAAGTAATCGATTAAATTGTTCTTGAAGGTTTTCCAGAATTGATGAAGAACAAAATAATCGATTAAGCCCTTAGTGTAATCGATTATTACAGTGAAAAATGATTTTTCTTTAAAACCTTTGAATCAATTTAAAACCTTAGTTAAATTGTCAATGCCCTGTGATTTTTGTTAAACTAATTAAGTTGAATATGGATTAAATGAATGCAATGCACTTGGATCACCAGAATTGCTTTTCTCTTACACATTTTATCCTAAATTATCTTCAAGGCATCCTTTGCATGTTGAAAGCTCAAAACCAAAGCTTGAACCAAATTCCTTAAGTAGCTCCCCCTTAATCCAACAATCTCCCCCTTTTTGGCTTTGAACATGCCAAATCTTCAATTGATTTCCAGTTGGACTTGAAGGTAAAGTGAGGAAGCAATTTGGGAAAAACTTGAGCTTTTGCAAACCTGAAAGTTTCAAATTCTCTTGCCAAGAACAAGTGTTAAAAGCATCTATGATTCATTTAGCATTCATTCACATGATTTATGTGCTTAATAGATTCATTTTAAGTACTTAGCTCCCCCTAAATTGCACAATCCAATTAACTCGAAATCTGGGCACAATTTGGAACAAAAAACAGGGATAAACAGAGTAATATGTAGAGCATGTTCAAAATTGCTTTGTTTAAGATCAAAATCAATTATTTCTCCCCCTATTTGGCTTGTTAAAGTCAAAAATGTAAAATACACAGCAAATAAGGAAAAAACAGTAAGCAAATTTCATTCATTGATGAATAAGGTGCAGTACATTGAGAAATAAAAATGATATTAAAAAACATGAAAATTTAAGCTTTAATCCTCTGGACCAGAATAATCAAGTACAATCCTAGCCTCTATATTCTCAAGCCTAGAATCAATCTGAGCTAGAGAGGTGTTTGTTTCTTCCTTATGCTCATGGTGTAGTGTAAGCAAGGCTTCCATCTTTTGAATCATAATGGATTCAAATGGACTGTATGAAGGAGCAGCAGGAGCAGTATCTTTATCATCATCATCATCATCTTTAGCACCTTCTCCTTAATTATAATAACCTAGGTTTTAATAAATAAGAGAAAAAGAAAGAAAAGTTTAAATTTTTTATATTCCGTCAGAAAAAGCGTTAGCGACGGATTTTGCGACGGAATTAACGATGGATTTAGCGACGGATTTGGAGTTGGAGGAATTCCACGCCGGTAGCGTGGGAGCCACGCTGGCAGCGTGGGACTCGCGCTGGGGGGCCTATAAAAGGCCATTTTCGCGTTTTTGCTTGCAAAAACTGCTTCTTCTTCTTCCTCCAGCGCCCAGAACTCCATTGAAGAGTTTCCCAAGCTCCATGGACCTTGTTTTGTGACCCAAATCACTTCCTTTAAACACCAAACTAGTGAGAAACCTCTTGTGAGCTTGGATTCTTCCCTTAAATCCCTTGAAAACCCCTTTAAGCTGAGAATTCCTTTCTCAAGGGAAATCATTGGAACTTGAGTTTGGCGAGGAACGGCGACGAACCACGGACACCAAGGCTTGGGGGAGTGTTCCAGAGGCTTTCTTTATCGCCATTGAGGTAAGAAACTCGAGATTCCTTGGTTGATTTAAGAGTTGGGGTTTTTAGTGAATAGTGACCCACTTGTGATAGAGCTAGAATTAGCTCTGGGTCCTTTAGAGAGATATGTTTAGAATGACGAGAGGATGAAGGATTAGCTCTTGTTTGTGTTTTGGTGAATGTTGGTTTTGGCTCTAGGTTGTGCATGTGTGACTTGGACTGAGTCACTTGATATTGAGACATGCAAGAGCCTTGTTGATGGGTTTGATGGGCCTGAGAGGCCATGGGAACAGTGTCTTGCGATATAGACCGTTCAAGCCCTATGGAAACCCCTGAGTTGTTGGGTTGTGTGAGCTTTGAGCTCATTGTGGATGGCTTGTATTGAGTCTGTGGGAACTCTGATGCCATGGTTAAGCTAAAATAGACCACTGAGGGTCTATGGAAGGGCTTGTGATGGATGAGCTTGATGAACCTTAAGTTAGATGACTTAGAGGTCATGGAAAGGACTGAGGTTCCTTTCTTTGTGGCAGTTGAGGACTGCTTGTTAAGCTTGTGCATGTTTGTATGATGACTGGTTTGTGATATGCGTTGTATGCCTTGTTAGGGTTTGACACCGTGGGTGTCAGTGACGCAGGCTATCGCTCAAGGAGTGGAGCTGTAGAGCACGGCTTTGCCAGGTAAGCTCCTCGTTCTTGGGGAATGTTCCCTTGCTCTTGTTTCAGCACCCGAGTGGGTGATGGCTTGTTATGCCATGAAATTGATATATATATATATATATATATATATATGTGTGTGTGTGTGTGTGTGTGTGTGTGTGAGTACTGCTGAAAGAAAGGCCATTGTGGCTTGTTGTTGATTAATTATAGACACTGAGATAGTGTTATGAGAATGAACACTGTACTAGTGTTCTATGAATGATGATAAACCTAACACTGTGATCGTGTTAGGAATGATATTGAATTGCTGGTAGGTATGTCAGACATATATATAATAATTAGTGTTAACTAAACCCTAGGATAGGGAATGAATGCTATTCCTCTGATTAGTGAATTCTATGAGTGTATTCTGTGATAGATGATCAGCTAACACTGTTATAGTGTTACGCTTTACATTGATGTTACTGTGATATTGAGAACATGTCATTATGGCATGTTGGTATTGATGATAGATTGACACTGTGAGAGTGTCATACCTTGTAATGACTATGTGATTAGTTGAGCATTCTCTGATCAGAGAATAGTGGACTATGGACCCCTTTGGGAATGTTCCCACTCGATGGATGATCTCCCTTGGGATAATCCATAGGCGTCCATGTAAACCCTGAGTAGATGTCCTTTAAGTAGATGACCCTATTCAGGTATTGGGCGGCAAGTCCTGAGTAGATGTGCCTTTCAGTAGATGATCCTACTCAGGCATGAGTCCTGAATAGATGTGCCCTTCAGTGGATGATCCTATTTAGGTACTCAGTGTGAAAGCCCTGAGTTGAGAGATTCCTCAGGCAACGTGTGTGAAAGCCCTGAGTTGAGAGATTCCTCAGGCAATATTTGTCAAAGTCCTAAGTGAGTGGATAGCCCCTTAGTGGATGAGCTCTCTCAGGCAGTGTATGAGAAACCTGAGTGAATGAGTGCCCGAGTGGATGATCTTTCCCAAGCCAGGATGGATATAGATATGTTGTATCCCTAAGAGAAGGTATCCCGAGGGGATGAGAGTCTCTTAGAAGAGCCATATCTGGATGTGTGAAGTCCTGAGTGGTTTTCTCAGGCAATGTTTTATATAGTTTCATGAGGCTGTGCCTCTCTGTTATGGAAAGTGTCCAGTGGATGACACTCGTGTTATGGTACTTCTGTGAGCTGGTTATGAGAGCCAGAATGAGATTTTATGCTATGTTTATGGTTTTAGTATCTTTGTGTGTGTGGAGGTGAGCCAGGGGGAGGAAATACCTCCAAGAACCCTGAGTTTATTGAGATGTTTATCTCACCCCTGTTGGGGCTGTGGTTTTACAGGTGATTCTTCTAGCAGAGAAGAGCGGCCACTGGGCAGGAGGGCCTAGTAGAGGTTGCTGCATGGCTATGGGCTGCAGTTGAAGAGTGAAGTGAAGCATCTTGGTTGATGCTTGTTTTGTTTTCCCTGTGTGGGGACATGGTGTGTGTGCACACCTGTTATGCTGTACATATTCTTTTGTATAACCACAGGTGTGGTTTGAACTCTGAGATGTATATATATGTACAGAACTGTTGTTATATCTTTAGTTGATGATTCCTCCTGGTTTTATGTTGTGAGTTTTCTTGTATAACTGCCTACAGCTTATGTCTTGTGTTATACTGGATCAGCAGGGGCTTGTTTTATGATACTGTATGATGTGTTTTTATGTTCCATACATAATGTAATCAAGAAATTCGGTTCGATATGCTCCGCTATGTATTTAAATAAAGTTTTAAGCGCTAATCTGATATTATGAATGTTAATACACCGGGTGCACACGGGGTGTTACATTAATCAGGAGCAGGAAGTGGTTGGCCAGCCATTTGCCATCCAAGAGGGGTATTGGTCATCCCTAATTTTGTGAGATGCTTCTCCTTGATGAGGCTGTTGCTAGAGTTGGTGTTGTCAACTACCTCATTTGAGACATCAACTTGGAAGTAGTCAAGGAATCTAGAAATAAGGATAGGATATGGGAAAGGATAGTTGACCAACCTCTTAGATTTCAGCATGATTTCCTGGAGAACAAGAATCCAGTTCATCTTTATGCCATTTTTCAAGGCATAGACAAGTTGTAAATCATCATCAGTAGCCTGGGCATGGTTTGTGCCCCTAGGAGTAAGAATGTACGTGATGATGTAATGGAGAAGTCTATCCTCATGGGTCATTGGTCCAGTGGTTAACCTAAGTCTTAACCTCATTTGAGGATCACTAAGCATTCCCCTATAAGTATCAACCCTATTGTAACCACCTACTTCTTCTTCAAACCTCCTTTCACCATCAAAAGTGAGGCCAGCAACCTCTTCCCATATTTCTTGGGTTATTTCAATGGCCACCCCATTAACTTGGGTATGATAGTTCCTTCCATTGAGAACTTGGCACAGGTATAGAATACCTTGACCAATTCAAGGTAGAAAGTACCCTTCATCTCCAAAAATTTCCTAAGGCCTTGAGGTTCTAAGTAGGCAGGAAATTGAAAACCTTCACTCCTAAACCAGTCTAGGGAAAGATATTTGGGAGGTCCTACGAGTTTAGTAGCATTGAATTGAAGATAGGTTATTCTGTTTGTTTCATTAGAGAACCAATGGTCTAACCTATTGGCTGCTGGGTTAGAGGATTCAGCCTTTCTTTTGGAGGACCTTGGTCTTTTGGGTGCATACATGGTTCTAGAAGAAAACTTAGACACAGTTTCTAATATTAAGAGAAGAGAACTTAAAAACGTACAGAAATGCTTAAAGAGGAGGGATGAGTAAGGTGTGAGAACTGTATAAGACATGGGTTCTATTTATAGATTAATTTGGGCTCCAAAATTTGAATTTGAAAATGAGAAACAGTTACCACACATTAACCACACAATTTATGGCTCAGAGATTTCAAAATTTGAATTTGGGGTAGTTGAGTAGTTACAATTTCCAAGAAAATATTTTTAGATTTGTCAGAATCTTCTGTAACTCCAGGAATAATTGATTATTTCGTCAAGTAATCGATTATTTCTTTACAAAATTCAATTTTTCGAATTAGCAGTAATCAATTAATTTGTTAAGTAATCGATTATTTCATAGCAACATAGTTGGTGAAGATGAAATGTAATCAATTACACTCAGCTGGAATCAATTAACACAATGTGAAAGTAATTTTCCATGAGTTTTAGAGCCATGTAATCGATTATCCCGTAAAGGTAATCGATTATACCAGTGGGAGTGTTAATTTGTAAAATACTTGGAAGCTTATGTAATCGATTATTTAGTTGATTTAATCGATTATTCCAGTGGAATGGTTTTTTTGAAATGTATTCTATGTAGAATAATCGATTATTTCGTTGATGTAATCGATTATTCCAGTTAGATATTTTTTCTGAAAAAGGAATTTTATGATGAATAATCGATTATTTGTCTTATGTAATTGATTACATGAGCTGAAATTTCATTCCCAATAGCTTTTTAAGTGATTTTAATCGATTATTCCGATACATAATTGATTATTACAGTTAATTATGCAGAATGAACAGTTCTAATGCAGCAACTTCGAATTTTCAAATGCAAGCAAATTTTTAAGTGTTTTCACATGGTTTGGCAGTAATCAAGCAGGCTAGCAAATATTAGATTCATCAAGAATGCCTAACATGTTTCTTAGAGTGTAAATCTATCTTTATCAAGGGGTTTTGTAAATATATCAGCTAGTTGGTTGTTTGTATCTACAAAATCAATCTTGATATTACCTTTTTGCACATGGTCTCTTAGAAAGTGATGTCTGATTTCAATGTGCTTGGTCCTTGAGTGCATAACAGGATTCTTTGAGATATTGATGGCACTTGTGTTGTCACACAACAGAGGTATCTCCTTAAGATCAACTCCAAATTCTTGTAGTTGTTGTCTTAGCCATAAGCTTTGTACACAACAACTCCCAGCTGAGATGTATTCAACTTCAGCAGTTGACAAAGCCACACAAGATTGTTTCTTGCAATGCCAAGATATGAGTGAGCTTCTAAGAAGATGACAAGTACCACTTGTGCTTTTCCTATCAAGTTTATATCCTGCAAAATCAGAGTCAGAATATCCAATAATATTGATTGGTGCACCTTTAGGATACCATAATCCAACTTTTGGTGTTGCCTTGAGGTACTTGAGGATTCTTTTGACTGCTGTAAGGTGAGACTCCTTTGGATTTGCTTGATATCTTGCACACAAGCAAACACTTAGCATTACATCAGACCTACTAGCAATAAGGTACAACAAGGAACCAATCATTCCCCTATATTTGGATTCATCAACACTTTTGCCTTTGTCATCAATGTCAAGATAAGTAGAGGTTGCCATAGGTGTTGCAGCATCCTTGCAATTGCCCATTTCAAACTTTTTAATCATCTCTTGGCAGTACTTTGATTGACTAAGGAAAGTTCCACTCTTTAATTGCTTGACTTGTAACCCCAAAAAGAATGTAAGTTCACCCATCATTGACATCTCAAATTCTCCCTGCATTGTAACTAAAAATTCTCTGCACATTGATGGATTAGTTGAACCAAAGATTATGTTATCTACATAAATTTGAACCAATAGTATATCTTTTCCTTTTCTCTTAATGAACAGGGTTTTATCAACTTGACCTCTTATGAAAGGTTGTTCAATCAGAAATTTACTTAATCTTTCATACCATGATCTAGGTGCTTGTTTCAAACCATACAATGCTTTTCTTAATTTGTAAACATGGTTTAGATGTTTGTGATCAATAAAACCAGGAGGTTGTTCTACATAAACTTCCTCATCTATGTATCCATTTAAGAAAGCACTTTTAACATCCATTTGAAACAATTTGAAATTCATTAAACAAGCATATGCAAGCAGCAACCTAATGGCTTCTAGTCTGACTACTGGAGCATAAGTCTCATCATAATCAATGTCTTCCTCTTGGTTGTATCCCTTAGCAACCAATCTAGCTTTGTTCCTTACTATGATTCCACTTTCATCCAGCTTATTTCTAAAAACCCATTTAGTGCCAATAGGTTTATGAGTTGATGTTCTAGGGACTAACTCCCAAACCCCATTTCTTTTGAATTGATTCAACTCATCATGCATAGCCATTAACCAATGTTCATCTAATAATGCTTGACTAATACTATTAGGTTCAATTTGTGAAACAAAAGCCATGTCACAACAAAGATTGTTTAATGAGGATCTAGTAGAAACTCCCTTTGAAACTTCACCAATGATGTTATCAAGGGAAAGATCTCTTGTTGTTCTCCATTCTTTTGGCTCTTGATTAGATGTTGATGGAATTGTTGCAGGTTCTCCTTTTTCTTCAATGGGCTGGACAATTTCTTCCATAGGACCTGCATCTAAATCACATTTCTTTTCCTCTCTTGAGGAGTTAGACTCATCACAAATTACATGAACAGATTCTTCCATGCACATAGTTCTTTTGTTGAATACTCTATAGGCTTTACTATGTAATGAATATCCTAGAAATATAGCTTCATCATCCTTTGCATCAAACTTTCCAAGTGATTCTTTCCCATTATTTAATACAAAACACTTGCAGCCAAAGATTCTCAAGTGAGAGATGTTTGGTTTTCTGCCTTTGTACAGCTCATAAGGAGTTTTCTTCAAAATAGGCCTTATGAGAAGTCTATTTAAAGTATAGCATACTGTACTCACTGCATCAGCCCAAAATTATTTTGGTAAATTTGTCTCATTAAGAAGTGTTCTTGCACCTTCTTCAAGGGACCTATTTTTTCTCTCGACGACACCATTTTGTTGAGGTGTTCTTGGAGCTGAAAAATTGTGGTTGATTCCATTTTCTTCACAAAAGATTTCAAAATGTTCATTTTGGAATTCTCCACCATGATCACTTCTTATTGAGATAATTTTATTGCTTTTCTCATTTTGAACAACTTTGGCTAATTTTCTAAAAGCATGGAAAACATCACTTTTGGATTTCAAGAACAAAGTCCAAGTATATCTAGAGTAATCATCAACAATCACAAGTCCATAATAATTGCTACCCAAACTCATATTTCTTGAAGGACCAAATAAATCAATATGTAGTAGTTCAAGTGGTCTAAAGGTGGAAACAATATTTTTGCTTTGAAAAGAAATTTTAGTTTGTTTCCCCTTTTGACAAGCATCACAAAGTTTGTCCTTTTGAAATTTGAGTTTTGGTAAACCAATCACTAAGTCCTTTTTAATGAGCTTGTTCATATGGTGCATGTTGATATGACTAGCTCTCCTATGCCACAACCAAGATTCATCTATCTTACTCATTAAGCATGAAGTTTTGTGAAAGAATGCATGGTTAATAGAGAGTAGATAGATATTACTTTTCTCTTACCAACATGGATAACTTCACTACTTTGGCTGTCACAAATCATACAACAATTTTCATTGAATGAAACTTTAAAACCTTTGTCACATAATTGGCTTATGCTTAGAAGATTGTGCTTCAAGCCATCCACATAAAGAACATTGCTAATTTTGGTGTAGAAATTATCTCCAATGTTGCCTTCACCAATGATCTTACCCTTATTATTATCTCCATAAGTGACAAAGCCTCCATCTTTAGGAACAAAATTTGTGAGCAAAGACTTGTCACCTATCATATGCCTAGAGCATCCACTATCAAGATACCATGAAGAGGATCCAACTCTAAGACATATTTGTAGAAATTGAATCAAATCAAAATAGAAGGTACCCAATTGAGGTTGGGTCCTTAGGGGTTAGTGACTTTCTTTTTCTTTTCCACCCAAATGCACTCACCATTTGGTACATAGAATCTTCTTGCAAAGCATTTGTAAGAAGTGTGTCCTTTCTCCATACAATAGTTGCAAACAATAGCTTTATAAGATTTTCTAAAGAAAACATTTTGATTGACTCTTGATCTTCTTATATTCTTCTGTTCTGGGGTTACAAATCTTGTCTTTTGGACATTTTTAAAACCCTTTTTGTACCCCAATCCAGAAGTATCACCAACATGTTTTTGAGCACTCAACAATTCATCCAAATCACATTTTCCCTTGTTGAGCTTTTGTAAGATGTCAATCAAATCATTATTCTTAGAAAGGAGCTGCATATATTTCTCTTCTTGGTTTATTCTAAACTCATCAAAAACTTTATGCAGCATTTCATATTTGTCAATACTTGTAGAGGAAGAGGCACACACACAACCATTCAATTTGTAACTTGAAACAAGTTTCTCATTTTCTTCTTTCAAGTTGCAAATTTTAGTTTGCAATTCTAAAATTTTTGCAAGATGTTCTTTGATATTCTCTTTAAGTCTATTGTTAGATCTTGCAAGCTTTTGAGCTTCTTTGTGCATCTCTTGAAAAGCAAGAATAGCTTGATCAAGTTCAGAGTTTACCTCATCTTCTTCATCTAAGAGATCATCATTATCTTCATTGACAATGGAGGTAAGGCACACGTTAGCTTCTTCATTTTCAGTAGAGGATTCTGAAGTTGTTGAGTCATTATCCTCCCAAGCTATGTATGCTCTTCTTGATTTTCCTTCCTTTTTTGCTTTGTTGTCTCCTTGTTGCTTCTTCAAGTAGATTGAGCATTCAGACTTGATGTGGCCAGGTTTTCCACATTCAAAGCATGTAAAGTTGCTATCAATCTTCTTGTTGCTGTTGTTGTTATTCTTGGAGTTTCTTGAGAATCTTTTGCCCTTGTTTTTCTTTAAAAATTTGCTGAACTTTTTAACTATTAAGTTCATGTTCTCTTCATCTTCCTCATCACTTGATTCTTCTTCTTTTTCAGCTTTAGGTGTTGCAGCTTTTAGAGCAATTCCTTTGCCTTTCTTTTCTGCATCTTCAACACAAGTTAGTTGAGACAATTCTAATTCATATTCAAGTAACTTACCAAAGAGTGCAGCCATTGACATTTTGGATAAATCCTTAGATTCTTTGATTGCTGTCACTTTTGGTTGCCAAGCTCTAGTTAGACATTTCAAGATTTTGATGTTTAGTTCCTCAACATCAAAAGTCTTTCCAAGTCCCAATAGATGATTGACAATGTGTAACGCCTAAATTTCCTTAGCTTATTTCTTTATTTGACTTAACTCGTTATTTATTTATTTTTTCTTTTCGCTTAAATTATTATTTGCATGAAATTAATATTCTAAACGAACTATTTAATCTATCACGTTCATGAGTTCATTACCACATGCAGTCCAACTATAATTAATATAAACAGTCCACATACAGTCCCACAGTAATAATGTCCATAATATACAGACAGTCACAAAATACAGATCAACAGAAAAGCACATGCACAACATACAGTTCAGCAAGCTTCCTCATCACTACACCTTCTTCAACGTCATCCATAGTTTTACTGTTCCTCTGCTCGCCCAAAACAAATGGGGTCATCACAGGTGTCAACCACAGACACAAAATAGGGTAAGTCATGATAAACAAAGTTTAAATAACAGAATAATTTCATAAGCAATTATTACACCCCAAAATGCATGGAAAATGCATGATGCATGATTTTTCAACTTTTCATCACATGGCCATGGTCAGAATAGCTTAACACCTCGCGAGTTGGATCGATCAGTCAGGATAGGTCCGTGTTGCAATAGGACTCACACCCACTCTACATGTAATCATCATGGGTAGGTGATCTCCCCACGGCCACTCTCCCCCAGTTCATCACCTTAGAACGTTCTTTCTCAACTCTAGCTATCTGACAAACCTCCTTCTGAGGTAACAACTTCACGGATTTACCCCCGCCAGGTATATGCACATGGAACATGTATGAATACTCTTTTCATCTCATCTTTTCTCATTATTCATCCTTTTTCGCTTAGTATTTCATATGCATCATGATTAATATATTCAAAGATACATAGAATAGGTTTATTAACCAACACGTTTGTTCTTCTAAACATCACACAAAACTTCACAAAGCTACACAAAATCACACGGCCATTATCATAATTTTTTCTTTGAAACCTTTCATTTTTATATAACAAACAACTTAATTTTAATTAAATATTATAAAAGAAAGCTATATCTACCTTATTATTTCTTGTAAAATTGAATATAATAGACATGATTCTAATCCAATATTAGCCACAAGATAAATATACAAGCTTAAGGAAACATAACAAAATACATATACAAACTTAAAAAAAAACCTAGGATCTATTCGGCCAACATTAAAAATTTGTAGCAGAGGAGTTCATTGAAAGCCATAAAATTAACTTATTATTCTTCTAGAAATAACCATCTCATAGGTAGTTGTAAACTACTTTAAATTTAATGATTAAGTTAGATGTGAGTTATTTATTTCAACATTACGTATAGACTAGAATTAAATTTGTTTTAGTCAAATAGTCATTCACGTAGCACATCTAGAGTTCTTGGAAACATTTCTACAAACACCTAATAGTCAAAGCTTGGATTCTCCTTAAAACAAATATTAATCTCAACTTAATTACCATTTAAACTTTGTTTATCAAAGACTTCCCGTACCTTGCTTGCCTTAATATTTTGACAGCTCTTGCTTCCTTTTCCTTTGCTTCTCACGTGCACTTAGTTAAGTTGGTAGTCTTGGTATAATTTGAAAATGATAGGAGGTCAAAGTGAGAAGGATGTGAAGGGAGTATTTTGCACGGCCACTCTTGTTTTTTTTTTTTTGTTTGAGAAAGCTTTGAAATTGCATTGAAAGGGACCAAGTTGGAGGTTTGCACGTTTCTTTTTATGTGCACGGTCCCCACCTTTCCTTATAAAGTTGTTTAGCCTTTGTTTGTTAAAAAAAATCTACAAATATCTTATTTAAGTAATCATGATTTGCTTTCCATTTGGTTAATTGTAATTGGCTAGTGGATGGCTTCTCAAAACTTCCACCGCCTCTTTGCTTCTTGCTTCATTCTTCACGTGCCTTCCTCATTTAGTGTAGAGAATTCTCTTTGTCTTTTTCTCATACGTATAGTGCTTGAAGTTTTAATAGATTTTTGCACTTTGAATTGGTCTAAAACATTGATGACAACTTTCCACTTGGACCAATTAGATTAGGCAAAGCTTTTTAATCTTCCATGTAACCATTCTTGACTTTTCTAAAGCTTTTATCCTTGGATAGCATGTTATACGGCCAAGGCTATTTTTTAAAGACCCAAATCAATAGTTTTTCTTATTTTCCATGTAATATCAATATTCTAAATTCTTATTGGTCCAATTTTGTTTTTAATTGGTAAAATTGCTAAACTATCTTGTTAAAATGTCTATTTAGCCTATAATTAAGAGAAAATTATATAGATTGTATTTATCATTTTTCTACGTTTTTCAGATACTTCAGTTAGTCTGGATTGAGCTCTTTTCAAAAAAATTCTATTAAAATTCCTAAAAATTCTAATTCATAATTTCTTGTCAACTGCTTTGTTGATAATTTGCTTTCTAGGAATATATTGTCCTTTTCCCAAGGTCCTATAGAATTTCCAACAATATCTGGTCATTTTTAAGTTAAAGGGTATTTTTGTAATTTGTAAAAATGTTCAAGGGTATTTTCGTCATTTTTGCCTTAAACTCCTTTTTGTAAAATATCAGTGCATCTTATTAATTAAATGAGAAAAACTCACAAATATGTATTTAAATATGAGGGTGTTACACAATGTGTGTGAATCTAGTTTGGAGTTGGGAAATGCTTTCATTTGTGTTCATCTTAAACATCTCATACTCATGGATCAATGAATGCTTCCTTGATCTTCTAACTTCTTCAGTTCCTTCATGAGTAATCTCTAGCATCTCCCACATTTCCTTAGCACTTGTACACCTAACTGTTCTGAAAAATTCATCAGAGGAAATAGCAGAGGTTATCATATTTTTGGCCTTAAAATCATATTGAACAAGCATTTTCTCAGCATCATTCATCTCATCCCATTCTTTGGGAATAATTTCATTTCCAACAGTTTTGATGGGCACCACAGGACCTTTCTCTATTGAATTCCAAGCTCCAAGATCATTTGATTGAATAAAGATCTTCATCCTATTTTTCCAAAAGCTTAAATTTTACCCTCAAACAAAGGAGGTCTGTTTAAAGAAGCACCTTCCTTGAAAGTTATTTGTGAGGTATTCATTTTGAAAGAAAATAGTGATCTTGAGTAACTTTCAAGAACCAGCTCTTGATACCAATTGAAAATGATATGAATACTTCACACTTAACTAAGAGGGGGTGAATTGGTTAGACCTTGGTAAATTAAAATTTCTTTAATAAAAATCAGAGTTTGTAGGATCTTTATCACTTTTCAAAACCAAGAAACCTTATTCAATCAAGTAGCTCAGCCCTTAAAATTCAATGGATCAAACCTGACTTTATAGGATAAGCAAATGAATCAAGAAACAATTTAAATGAGGAGAGTAGATATTCAGAATCAATACACAAGCAATTTATACTGGTTCACTTCAAAACCATGAAGCTACATCCAGTTTCTTTCAACCAACACTAGATTGAAGTTCCACTATTTAATTTTCTGTTCTTACAAGCAATTACAATGTCTCCCTTTATCAACCCTAGATAAAGTCTAAAATCTAAAACCTATTAGATTCTAAGAGACAAGAATCTGAGAACACTACTCAGTTCTTCCACCTAGAGAACCCCCTTCTCTAGTTACAAGAAAGAACCCAATTACAATAGCAAATTACAAGAAAATAATCAAAACGAAAATTATAACCAGATTAAGGAGAGAAACAACTTGATGATCCAATGTATGCAATGCAAAATGAAGTTACCAGATCAGGTTGAATGTTTAAAACACAAGAAGCACAGCTTTCCTTAATCTTGAAATGGTTTCAAGCTCCAAGAGTGACTCAAGTACACATGATTAATGCATCATGGAGCTATACACAATCAAACCCTCAGAAAACAATTAAGAATGCTCACAAGACTGTTTAAGCTCAGAAAATTTGAATGGGTAATGTTCCACACAAGTTAGAAAAGCAGCTGAGCCAAGGTTCTATTTATAACAGAAGTTTATAACCGCCAATAATCGATTAAGAGGCGCCATATAATCGATTAAATTACCATGGTAATCGATTAAATTGCCATTTTAATCGATTAAACTGTTCATGCATTTTCTGGGTTTGAATAACGAGCAAAATAATCGATTATCTCGAGTTGTAATCGATTATTCCAGTAAGAACGTTTTTTCCAAGAAGCTTATTTAATCGATTACGAAACCTGGTAATCGATTAAGACAGTGCAACATGATTTTTCCAAAGCCTTGTGTAATCGATTACGAAACCTTGGTAATCGATTGTTTCAGTAAAACTTGCTTTTCTTTAAAGGCTATGTAATCGATTACGATAAATGGTAATCGATTATGGCAGTGCAGTGTTAAAATTATATATAGACATTTAATCGATTACAACTTGATAATAATCGATTAAAAAGTTCAACAAGGCAGTTTATATGAAAACGTAGGTCAAATAATCGATTAATTCGACAGGTAATCGATTAAACTATTCTTGAAGGTTTTCCAAAATTGATGAAAAACAAAATAATCGATTAAGCCCTTAGTGTAATCGATTATTACAGTGAAAAATGATTTTTCTTTAAAACCTTTGAATCAATTTAAAACCTTAGTTAAATTGCCAATGCCTTGTGATTTTTGTTAAACTAATTAAGTTGAATATGGATTAAATGAATGCAATGCACTTGGATCACCAGAATTGCTTTTTTCTTACACATTTTATCCTAAATTATCTTCAAGGCATCCTTTTCATGTTGAAAGCTCAAAACCAAAGCTTGAACCAAATTCCTTAAGTAGCTCCCCCTTAATCCAACAAAAACTTTATATGCTTTGCTATGTAATGAATATCCAAGGAAGATGGCTTCATCAACTTTAGCATCAAATTTTCCAAGTGATTCTTTACCATTATTCAAGACAAAACATTTGCAGCCAAATACTTTTAAATGAGAAATGTTTGGTTTTCTACCTTTGTATAGTTCATAAGGAGTTTTCTTTAAAATGGGTCTTGTTAGTAATCGATTCAAAGTGTACCAAACTGTACTTACAGCATCAGCCCAAAAATGTTTAGGCATATTTGTCTCATTAAGAAGAGTTATTGCATCTTCTTCAAGGGATCTATTTTTCCTCTCCACAACACCATTTTGCTGGGGTGTTCTTGGAGCTGAAAAATTGTGGTTAATTCCATTTTCTTCACAAAATTTTTCAAAATGTTCATTTTGGAATTCTTCACAATGATCACTTCTTATTGAGATAATTTTGCTTCCCTTTTCATTTTGAGCAAGTTTGGCCAATTTTCTGAAAGCATTGAAAGCATCACTCTTGGATTTCAAAAACAAAGTTCATGTGAACCTAAAGTAATCATCAACAATGACAAGCCCATAGTAATTACCTCCTAAACTCATAGTTCTAGAAGGACCACATAAATCTATGTGAAGTAATTCAAGGGGTCTTGAAGTAGAAACAACATTTTTACTTTGAAAAGAATTTTTTGTTTGTTTCCCCTTTTGACAAGCATTACATAATTTGTCCTTTCCAAACTTGAGTTTGGGTAAGCCAATGACTAAATCCTTTTTAATTAGCTTGTTCATATGAAGCATGTTAATGTGACTTGCCCTTCTATGCCATAGCCATGATTCATCAATTTTATTAATTAGGCAAGAAGAGTTGTGAAAGAATGCATGATCTATGGAGAGTTAATAGATATTACCTTTTCTTTTACCTATATGAATTACCTCACCATTTTGCCCATCACATATCATGCAGCAATTATCATTAAATGACACTTTGAACCCTTTATCACAAAGTTGGCTTATACTTAGGAGATTATGCTTTAACCCTTCCACATAAAGCACATTTCTGATTTTGATGTTAAAGTTGTCTCCTATATTTCCTTCTCCAATTATCTTCCTTTTGTTGTTGTCTCCATAGGTGACAATCCACCATCAATAAGAGTCAAATTTGTGAGCATTGACATGTCACCAATCATATGTCTAGAGCATCCACTGTCAAGATACCATAATGAAGATCTAGCTCTTAAACATATCTGCAAAAATTCAAATCAATTTACAAAGGAAGGTACCCAATTAAGGTTGGGTCAATAAGGGTTAGCTATTTTCTTTTTCTTTGGCATCCAAATGAATTCTCCATTTGACACATAGAATCTCCTAGCATAGCATCTATTAGATGTGTGACCATTCTTCATACAATAGTTACAAGTTACAGTTCTTGATGCTCTTTCAAAATAAGTCATGTGATTAAACCTTGGTCTTGAAACAGCTTTTTGATATTTCTGTTTTGGAGGCATAAACTTGGTTTTTCCATAAGGTTTTGATCCATGTTTGTAACCCAATCTAGAAGTATCTCCAGCATATTTTTGCACACTTAGCATTTCAGCCAAATTGCATTTTCCTTTATAAAGCCTTTTCAAGAGATCAACCAAGTAATTATTTTCTGAAAGTACTACCATATGTTTTTCACCTTGACTTTTTTTGAACTCATCAAACTCTTTTTGTAAAGCATTGTATTTGTCAACATTAAATGAAGAAGAAGCACATACACATCCATTCATTTTGTAGCTTGAAACAAGTTTTTCATTTTCTTCTTTCAAGTTACAAATTTCAGTTTGCAATTCTGCAATTTTTGTGACATGCCATCTAAGATTTCCTTTTAGCCTATTATTAGATTTTGCAAGCTTTTGAGCCTCTACGTGCATTTCTTGAAAAGCATCAACAACTTGATCAAATTCAAAATTTACCTCAGTTTCAGTACTTGAGGATTCATCATCTTCATTGATTGTGGAAGTGAAACATACATTTGCTTCTTCATTTTCAGATGATGATTCAGAAGTTGTTGACTCATTGTCTTCCCAAGCTATATAGGCTCTCTTAGGCTTTCCTTCTTTATCTTGTTTTCACCTTGTTACTTTTTCAGAAAGATAGAGCATTCAGATTTAATGTGGCCAGGCTTACCACATTCAAAGCAAGTGAAGTTGTTGTCACTCTTTTGGTTGTTGTTTTTTGTAAACTTTCTGTTCTTATTTTTTCTCAAGAACTTGCTGAACTTTTTGACAATTAAATTCATGTTGTCCTCTTCATCTTCTTCACTTAAGTCTTCCATCTTTTCCACCTTTGAAGATGCAGCTTTCAAGGCTATGCTTTTATGTTTCTTATCTGCATCTTCTGCATTGGTTAGTTGTGACATTTCAAGTTCATACTCAAGAAGCTTACCAAAGAGTGCAGCCATGGACATTTTGGATAGATCCTTTGATTCTTTGATTGCTGTCACCTTTGGTTGCCATGGTCTTGTGAGACACTTCAAGATTTTGATGTTCAACTCTTCAGCATCAAAGATCTTTCCAAGACCAAGAAGATGATTTACTATGTGAGTGAATCTTGTTTGAAGCTGAGATATGTTTTCTGTGGAGCTCATCTTGAATATTTCATACTCATGGATTAAGGCATGCTTTCTTGATCTTCTTACTTCTGAAAATGATATGAATATCTCACACTTAACCAAGAGGGGGGTGAATTGGTTAAACCTTGGTAAATTAAAATTTCTTTAATAAAAAACAGAGTTCCTAGGATCTTTATCACTTTTCAAAAACAAGAAAATTTATTCAATCAAGTAGCTCAGCCCCAAAGAATTCAATGAATCAAAACTTATATAATTGGTCAAGCAATTTAATCAAGAACACAATGAATATAGTGAGTTAA
>QARZ01040629.1:11648-23645 GCA_013407115.1 Glycine latifolia
GTTTTGCATCTTTCCAAAAACATTGCCTATTTAGTTCTTTTCAAAAATAGCTTCAATTCTTTGATGAAAACATTTAAGCATGTAAATGATTAAGTGCATGCAATGCAAGGATCAATAGATTGGCCTCTTCATACACTTCAATTTGAATTACATTCTTCAAGGCATGTGAAAAGCTCAAAACATTCTTTCAAGTCCTAAGCTTCAAACTTTAAGTTGCTCCCCCTATATCCAACAATCTCCCCCTTTTTTGCTTTGAACATGCCAAATATTGATTGACCAAAAGTTTAAGTTTTGAATTACTTTGAGGAATGAGCAAGATGAAAGTCTTGAACTTTGTTAACCTGAAAACAAATCAGCCTCTTTGCCAAGAACAAGTGTTAAGAGATATGCTTGCATAAACATTAATAATTTACTTTCATTAGATTAGCTCCCCTTGACTTAGTTTGCTCCTTTTGACTTAGATAATTTCGTGAATCATTAATTTGCAAAAAATAATAGAAAAACAGAGCACAACAGAGAGCAAAACAGAGTTTCACTTTTGTTAATTATCAATCAATTTTTCTCCCCCTATTTGGCTTATCAAAGACAAAAAGTAATAGCACAGCAAATAATGAGAAAGGAAAATGCAAGTTTCATTGATTGAAAGGAAAAAAAAAGTACATGAAGCAGAAAGAAAATAAAAACATAAAACAGAGGAAAGCAATAATATGATGCAGTGCGTGTATTTAAATTGTGTGTTACGGCTTTTTGATTGAGACATATATGTAAATGATTTGCATTATGATGTTTGTATTATGGTTAAGGAAGCCCTTTGGCCAGGGAAGCGGACCATATATGAGAGTGTAAGACTCATTTGGTATGAGCTTATCCACAATTCATATACGTTCGAGTGCATGAGATGTGCATGGGTGATATACATTTGTGCATGAGATGTGCACTGGTGAACTTGTATATATGTGCTGGAATGGCACGTGGGTGTGATTATATACATGTGATGTTTATGAAAGCCGGGATGGCTACATTTTTATTTTCTTAAAAGCTTGAGATGGTTATACTGCTATTTTTATTAAAAGGTCGGGTTGGCTATGTTATATATAATGCCAATGTAAATGCCATGTACTGTGGAAGTGAACCAGGGGGAGGTGTAACTCCAAGAACCTTGAGTTTACTGAGATTGTATCTCACCCCAGTTGGGGAATTATATTTTATTGCAGGTAATAGCCAATGAGTAGAGCACGGGGTCCGGGATAATAGACCCGAGTAGGGGTCATTCGGTGGATCTCGATTAAGAGGTCAGGTAGGCCGAGACCAGATAGGTTGTTAATAGAGGATCCCGGATAAGATGCCAAGACGGGTTCGAGGATGCGGAGATCGGAAGGCGGCCTAGTGCGAGCCTGTTGGCTCATTTTGATTATATATTTTGTAACCCAGTATGGGTTTGTAATGTATGTACATTGTGAAACAGTACCAAATGCCAAGTTGTATATAAAATTCCATACATAATGTTTTGTTGGTATTGTATGACGTAAGATGACGTCTTCTATTATTTTAATGCTTTCGTGTTTACTTAATTACGTTATGTATTGTTGCGCTTAAGACCATATTATAATGTTAATGAACCAAATGCATACGGGGTCGTTACACTCAAGCTCCCGACTTGATCCGAAGTGTGAATTCTGGCTGACCGAGGTGAAGTTTCTTGGCCATGTGATCTTGGCAGCCGGGATAGCAGTTGATCCCGGTAAGATAGAAGTCGTGATTGATTGGGACCCTATGAAGCGTTGTATGGTTGATTGAGTATTTTTAGTTTAATATTTTTCTATTCTTCTTAGCTTATTTGACTTCTCTTGGACTTTTATTTTTCCATTCTAGTTTAGTTTTTGCCTTAGGCAAACAAGTGGGCTTAATTGATAATTGTTGCTTATTTTCGAAGTTTTTGCTTACTTGACCTATCTTCCTTGCGTAGGACCTAGAGAGATCTACAGAACTCCAAATGACTCATAGGAGTAGTCCCTGGAAAGATAATGAAAAGATCTACAATTTTGGCAGAGATAAGCCGAGGCCAATTATGTCATTTTGAGGGTTATTTTAGGATTTGAAGTTAGAACCACTGCACTTGAATTTTGGGCTGTGAAATTGGTATAATTGGTAATTAGTTAGATTAGTTGGGCTTCATTGTGGCTTATCCTTTCCTACTGACTCAGTCACTATATTTAAGTGATTTTAGTTATTTGGATGGACACACTTCATTTTAGCACAAACACATTTGTAGTGACTTTTAGAAGTTTTTAGAATTAAAACTCTTTCTCTTATTTTCTCTCAACTGTTCTTCATTGTTCTTCACTGTTCTTCATTTTCATTTCTGTTCTTCCATTTTCTTGCACTAATTTCATGAGAATTTCATTGATGATGACCATGGAAGGCTAAAAAATCAATCAATCCAAGGATCCAAGCCCAAGCAAGGAGAATTTGAGTTCTAGTTTGGTATTTCAAATTCTGTGTGAATGTTCACTTTATTCTTCAATCCTCTATTCAATTTTCATGATTATGAATGTGTTTAGGATTGAAAGCGGATTAGGGTATCGATTCATTTCCTAATTTCGAATTTTAATCACAGATTATTTGGATGATATTTCAATTAGGTTTGTGGTTTCAATTAATTTAGGGGTTAATTCGATTGAACTGCTTCTAATGAAATTGAATGAACTTTCACAACAAAATCATTATCTGAGAACTATGATAATTCGTATTGCTTGGTTTGGTGAATTGGATTGATGCTTTTTAATATATTTTAGAATACCTTTTATCAATTCTGTTAGTTTCTATTTTGTTACGTTTTTCTGCAATTTTTATTCACACATGCAAACTGTTTGATAAAAATTCCCCTATTATTTACTAGTGAATTGAAGTTGGGACTATATTAATTGTGTCTCTGAGTCGACCTAGGTTAATCATGTGCTATAGAATTAGCGTAGTTTAATTGTTTTGATGCGATACGACATCGGTTATCAATGGTCGAAGGTGTCAGACTCCTACTTGCTGGACCGAAGTGGGAGAGAGACAACTTATTGGACCCGAGATGGTTCAGAATACGTCTTAGCAGATCCGCATGATCAGAGACAAGTTGTTGTAGGCTCAGAATTGACAGAAGAGCTATTATGATAGCAAACATCGCCCATTGCTATTTGATGAAGGTGATCATGTATTTCTGAGGTTGTCTCCAGTGACGGGGGTTGGATGGGCATTGGGTGTGAGAAAGCTCATCCCTAGATTCATTGGTCCTTATCAAATCCTCCAAAGGATAGGACCAGTTGCTTACAGGCTAGCTTTGCCTCCCCAACTGTCTGGGCTGCATGATATCTTTCACATATCTCAGTTGAGGAAATACGTACCCGACCCTTTACATGTGGTGGAACCTGATTCTGTTCAGATTAGAGAAAACCTGACTTGTCCTACTCGACAATCCCAAATTCTTGATAGAATATGTAACGACCTGGATTATAAGTTGCTAATCTGGACGTTTATGTGTGTGTTGTGGTGATTAAATTACGTGTCATGTTGATTGATTAATTGTTTTATTTATAACTTGCTGTTTGAGTGCTTTTGTCTTGGTATGCGTGCTTGATGGGTATTGGACATAAGTCAACTCTATTGTACTGTGGTTGCCGGCCATGCACGTTAAGCGGATGTGCTGTGTCAGCCTTGTTTATAAGCAGCAGGCCGGCACAGCAACAAGTGTACTCTTCCTTCTTCTACCTTTGTGTTTCCTCTATTTTGTCTCTAAAACTCACTAGGAACCTCTCGTTCTCAACCCCTTCTTTGTTATCTTCACCATACAAGAACCACCGTAGCTACTGCAGAATCCCGACACCAAGGAGAACTTCGTGGTCGGAGTAAAAGTAGGGAACGAACCATCATGAAGTGTGGACGAACTCCTAGTTAGGTAAGGGGAGTTTATCGTGTTTCTTAACAGCTTTAGGTACCATGGTTTGGGGGCCAGGGAGTCCAACCGTGATGATAACTGAATGTCCCTGGTGTGTGTGACGTTTTTCCCAGAAAAGCTACGCCTTTTATGTATGGGATGTACTATGCCTTAAATCTGTTAAATGTTGTTTTGTGTTGATGTTTGGTGTTCTTGTGGGGAGTAGGTGTTTTAAGAACTCTCCGTGCATGTTGGTGAAGTTGGCATTTTGATGGTGAAGAGTTCTAAGACACTCGTGAAAGTGTTCGTGAAGGTGATGAGTACCGGGATGGGTTGGTCAGGTTACACGTAGACATAAATCCCTTGTGTCTGATGTCGGCTACCGGGATGGGTAGGCCGAGTTAGATATACGTGTTGAACCCTTGTGTTTGATGTCGCCTACCGGGATGGGTAGGCCGAGTTGAGCGGGTTACGTCGCATGCATGAAGGCATGCAGGACGTAACTTAGTCCTTGTTGGCGGACGTCAGTAGACCGGGTTCCCTACCCGGGGTCGTTCCCTTAGAGTCGTTAACACTCGTTTCCCTTACTCGGGTGATACGTTAGAGCTGTTGAGATCAAGTTACCTCACAAAGGAGAGAGCTACCGGGGTGCTAACTCGGGTAAGCGCATGCTTCTCGAGAAAAGAGCCATCGGGTTCCCCTACTCGGTTGGTTTGTGTTCCTTCTTCTAGGACGACCGGGTTCCATACACGTGTCTTCTTTAGAAGCTCACCCTTCCCTCTCCTTAGAGAGGCCGGGTTCCTTACCTGGGGGGGTGGGTTGTTTCCTTTAGAATTACCAAGTCCAAACCCCTTTTTCCTTGAGAATTGTCGGGGTTCCTTACTTGGCAGAGCTTGTCTGCTATTGGGAAATGAGCTACCGGGTTCCCTTACACCCTTGTGTAGGTTGGTGAAATACAAACCCGAGGTCTTACAAACGCTTATGCAATCGATTACATAGTGCAGAACCCGTCCTTAGAACTTTACAAGAAACCTAAGGGCCTCTTGACTGCCTTTGGCAAATCCTTAGCAAACCCTACTGACATTGTCCAAGTTCTACCGACCTTGTCCGCCTTCGTCCGACTTTGTTCAGATTCTTACCTTGAGGTAGTATGTCTAAGTGCCAACCCGGACACCTCATACTTCACACCGGTTCACCTATTTGTACATGTTTGTGATGACGTATATGATTATATTGGTGGCACTTGAACTCGGCCTATGTGATGGCTTGAGATGAGGAATGCATTTGGATATACATAAATACCTGCGGGGGTGTATGGCGTATCGTGGCCAGGTCGGGTGGAGCCTGTTCTGGGTCATACATGATGGTGTCATGGTGATATTCTATGTATAATCATGAGATGCCGGGACTGGGTGGTGGAAAACCTTGCGAGGACCACGGTCAGTGCATCGATGGGCCCTTGTGTGGGCGGTAGCCGTGAGATGCTGGGACTGGGTGGTGGTAAACTTTGTGAGGACCACGGTCAATGCATCCATGGGCCCTCGTGTGGGCGGTAGGTTACATAGGGGGTGTATGGTGTTATCCTGGCCAGGTCGGGTTGAGCCTAGTTCTGGGTCATACATTGATGGTGCCTATGTAACATACAACATTTGCATGGCGGAAATGGGGTTGATGATTGGCTGTAGGGTACGGAGATACTGGGGGTCCATGTCTATTGGGAACTCCTTCTGACACCCAATGGCTGATCACCATGGGGGGTGATTCCTGTGCACACAAAGTGACCCTGACAAGCTACTGCATCATCTGACCATAGGGATGGCCCATTTCTGGGATGGTACCACATTGCATAATGAGAATTGAGTCAGGAGCATGCATCATGATAGATATTAGAAGTCAACTTATGAGGTGTTTGTGGATGTCTCTGTATGTTAGTGTCTAATGGAAGGCTTGGAATGTTGTTTTGGTATGTTGATGACCGTGCTGCTTCTTGACTGGGCTGTGTCCCTTTTCTGTTGTATCTATTGTTGTTATTTAACATGATGAACTTACCTTTGCTTTGTTGTACCTTGTGGTTTGGTACATGTGATGATCGCGAACCGGGTTCGTGTGAGCAGATGGGCAGCAGTAGGTGCTTTTGGGGGAAGACCAGATTGTTTGGAGCCGTCGTGTTTTGCCAGGATGTCAATGGACCTGATCCCGGGCAGGAGTTGCATTTTGCTAGATGCACCTCTTGTTTTAATGGATGCACTCCTTGTTTTGCTAATCATACCCCTAACTTATATTTCTCTTTTCACTGTAAAACACTTGATGTATATTCTTTTTGAGACATAATCTTTGTACTTATAATTAAATTATGTTTTGTAAGTGCGTACATATATTTGAAATGTTCTATGAGTACCTTGATCTATGTGTATATTCTATGATGATGGTCATTGTATGCTCGCGACAGATTTATCACCATTTTTCACAAGTAACCGAAGGGGTGTTCTTTTTATTAAAATGAACTTATGTCATGGTTATGAGTTAGTAATACAGTAGCGACGTGGCAGGTCATCACATAAGGGGGTGTATATTGGAACTCGGATAAGAAAGGGGTGTAGATAACATATCTTCGAAACCGGGTTCATGTGACCGGGTTGTCACAAAAGGGGGTGTATATTGGAACTCGGATATGAAGGGGTTGTAGATAGTACTTTTTCAAATCCGAGGTCATGATGTATGTTAGTACTGATAGGAAGACCGGGTTAGTGCATGACCGGGTTATCGCCACATAAGTGGTGTATATACATAGCACTTTATGGAAAAGCGCTTATGTATGGAAAGGAACTCTAACAAAGAAGGAAGAGCGACCGGGTAGTGATCTCGGATGTTATCCGAGTAGTGATCTCGAATGTGTTTCTGAATGGTGATCTCGTACGTGTTACCGAGTTGTGATCTCGGATGACCAACAGGGTAGTGGCCTCGATTGAGCTCGGAGGAGCTCATTTTTAGTTGACTTGTAGGAGCTAACCGGGTAGAGAAACCGGAAGAGCTCGCAACCCTTTTTGATAGAGTTACCGTGTTAGTGATCCTGGAAGTGGTTAGGAGGAACCTTGGACTGGTGAAGTACCAAGGTAGGAACTCGAAAGAGGTTGGAATAGGTCGAATGAAGTCGGAAGAGGAGGGATCATTGGATGTACTATAGTACCAAGGATGAATTCTTATGCAATCAATTACATAAGCATTTGTAATCGATTAAAACAGTCAGTATTTGTTGTTTAACCCAGACTTAGCCTTGTGGTTGGGATGAGTGCTCAAGAACCCGGGGTATGATAGTGAAGTTGCAATCAATATATATATATAAATCAAACCCGACAGTGTTAGTGATATGAAGAGAACTCAGCAGCGTCAGTAGGGTTTAGAGAACTCAGGTAGTCACACGTAACCTGTGTATAAGGTATAATAAATTGACTTGCCAAACAGTAGATCCAACCTGGCAGTCAAACATCTCTACATATTCACTTTACACAAGTGACACGTGTTGACTCTTTACTGGTTGTTTTGACGCAAGAAGATCCTCATATTACGATCTGACGCTTGTCAATTTTCAGGATAATTAAGATATGCATGAGTGAGATATTTCAGTAGAAACTTTATTTTCACCGTCTTTGCTAAAACACTTTCTCTCTCTTATTCCATACTTCCTCCATTGTTAAAGTGAGAAAAGCTTCCTAGATAACCATTCCTTAACCTAGAAACCTTCACATTCAATGTAAGGACTAAAGAGGATCACGATACAAACTAGTTTCTACCCTTTGTTAGTTGTAAAAACCATCAGGTGAGGAGATCATTTCTCCAAAGAAAGTGTAAAGTTTCAACCTTTAAGAGTTAGAAGACACGTTAAGGACATCTAAGCTTAAAGAAGCTGTCCTCTAGTCTTCCTTGCTGTTTTCAGGGTATGTAAGTTTTACCCTATCTTTTGAGTTTGGAGTTAAAAGGAAAAATGACCCATATGAGTTAGGGTTGGTTTTGGGTGTTATTTCTTTTGGAAAAATATGCTTAGGAGGTTGATGTGATGAAGGTTCAACCCATATATTTTGGGGTTTGCAAGTCAACGTTGAAGGTAGTTGTATGAGATCTGGAAAAAAACTGGGTTCTTTTGATGAAATGGTTGAGAACCGTTCTTGATATCTTTCTTGCCTAGTGTAGGGCTTGATCAAGAAGATATCAGTGGTTTGGAACATGAGGCTGAGAGAGCCGATGCGGTGATCAGAGAAGGTAAGCTCTCTGTTCTTGGGAGTTTGTTCTCTTGATTGAGTTCCACCATACTCCTGGGGACTTATGGTTATTGTATGATGCAGTGCGTGTATTTAAACTGTGTGTTACTGCTTTTTGATTGAAACATACATGTAAATGATTTGCACTGTGATGTTTGTATTGTGATTGAGGAAATCCTCTGGCCAGGGAAGCGAACCATATATGAGAGTTACCACTGGTTTTAGTTTGTTTCCTCCTATGGATGTTACCACTGCTTTTAAGGAGCAATGTCGGGTTGATACTTACTGCCGAGATGTGTGGTTAAGTTTTGAGGGTTGGGAATACAGTGTTGACCTGTATTGTCTTACGATGCCTAATCTTGAGATTATCTTGGGCATGGATTGGTTGGCCAAGTATGGCGTCATGTTGGATTGTTGTAATAAGAAGATAGCGGTATCTCCAGATGGAATCAGGTTGAGTTCCACTTCGCTTATCACAACCTTGCAAGTAGGCAAGGAGATGAAGAGAGGAGCCCGAGGTTATCTCTTATTGAGCTCAGCAGAAGGGAGGCCGGGATGGGATTTAGTAGAGATCCCGGTTGTGAATGAATTTATGGATGTGTTTCTGGAGGAAATCACGCAGCTTCCACCCGAGAGGGGAATTGACTTCTCCATTGATTTGATCTCGGGTGTAGGATCCATCTCTGTAGCTCCTTATCGTAAGGCTCCTTTGGAGCTAAAGGATTTGAAGGCGCAGCTTGAGGACTTGTTGTCCAAAGAATTTATCCGACCAAGTGTGTCACCATGGAAAGCACCGGTTGTATCTGTTAATAAGAAGGATGGGAGTATGAGGCTATGTGTGGATTACAGGCAATTGAATAAGGTTACGATAAAGAACAAGTATCCCTTGCCTCGTATTGATGATTTGCTGGATCAGCTGAAGGGAGCTTGTGTATTTTCTAAGATTGACCTGAGATCCAGGTACCATCAAATCCGGATTAAGCTTGAGGACATACCTAAGACTGCTTTCCGGTCTCGGTATGGTCACTATGAATATCAGGTGATTCTGTTTGGCCTTACGAATGCTCCAGCCGTGTTCATGGATTATACTAATCGGGTTTTCAGACCTTACTTAGACCAGTTCATGGTGGTGTTTATTGATGACATACAGATTTATTCCAAGGAGGAGCATGCCGAGCATCTTCGGGTTGTACTCCAGACCTTGAGGAATGACCAACTTTTTGCCAAGTTGTCGAAGTGTGAATTCTGGCTGACCGAGGTGAAGTTTCTTGGCCATGTGATCTCGGCAGCTGGGATAGCAGGTTATCTCGGTAAGATAGAGGCCGTGATGGATTGGGAAAGGCCCAGGAATGTGTCTGAGATCCGAAGTTTTCTTGGGTTGGCCGGGTACTACCGAAGGTTTATTCAAGGGTTTTCACAGATGGTATTGTTAACCGTTAGATTATCTTCAAATTTTAAAGATAGGTTCCTAGCCCACATATGGAACTTTTTACCGTTGGGATTATTAAAATAATGTCTGTAACGTAAACAATTAATTTTTCACTGAAGCATAAAATTCTAGAATCTGGTCAGCTCGCCCAGGCGAATTTAGCAGGCACTTTTGCTCGCCTGGGCGAGTGGAGGCGGTGCTGAATACGTATTTAAGCTTCCAAGTCACGAAAATGGAGGTTTTTGTCTCCCACAAACCTTCCCCAACCTCCTACCATCACCCTCCCCCACCCAAGACCACCGGAGACCATCACAGAACGTCGTTGCTTGCCACGAGACCACTGCACGGAGAGAAACCCTTTAATCGGAGCGAAATCTTCAAAATTCTTCTTGAAGTTTCGGTAGAGAACGAAGCTCCCAATCCTTCTTTCTTGGTTTCCTTGAGGTAATCTTAGTTTCTTTTGTCTTTTCCTAGCTAGTTTAAGCTTTTATTAGTGTTTCTTGTGTTTTGGGTATCGTTGTTGGGAGTTTTACACTTCCTATGAAAAAACCCTTTGAAAATGAGATGTTGTAAAAGTCTCCTTTTTATGAAATTGATATCATTTCTGTGATCCTTGTTGAACCCTGGTCACATTGGTGTGATCGGAATTTCCAAATGATGTCTTTTGATGTGGACTCTCAAAACATCATTTTAGCCTCTTTTTAAATTTGAGTGGGTATTTGACCCCGAATGCTAACGTTAGCCTTGTTTTTGAAATCTATACTAAATTATCTTCAATTTGGTATATAGAGCTCTGCGTTTGGGCCAAAGCACGTGAACTTGAGAGATCCCAAAGCAATGTTTCAAGGAGCTAATGGAAAGACATAGTTAGGTAAGGGGAATTTATTATGTTGGTAATAGTTTAGATGCCATAGTTGGGGGCTAGGGAGTCCAACTATGAAGATATCTGCCTGTTCCTGCTATGTGCTGGTTTTCAAGAAAAACTACGTTTTTAACTAATGGGATGAGATGTATTTATTATTGATGTGTGTTTGTTCCTGTGTGTGCTCGTTTTCAAGAAAACTGTGTTTTTAACTAATGGGATGCGATGAATTGGCTTGTTGATGGATAAAATTGTGAATAATATTATTATTGTGATGATTGGATTTTTGGGAAAAGTCTTAATTACAGAGGAGACTCTGTCCAAAATTTTATAATATATTTTTCTATTTAATTCTTTATTAAATCATTAAATGGGCATAAGGTGTGTTTTCTATATTGTAGTCCTCCTCTTTAATTTAGAATTTTCCTAAAATACCAGTCTCGTGGTAATATGGATTGTGGATGGATGAGGTGATGTTGATGTCATTGATAATGTTGAAATAAGATGTTATTGATGTGTTGATGATGATTGAATGAGATAATGATGATGTGTTTGATGATGTACAAATGAGATAATGTTAATGTAGTTGATGATGTTAAAATGAGATGACTTTGATATGTATGATGATGAAATTAGATGATGTGATGTGGATATTGATAATGACATTGATAAGAGATTATGTTGATGCTAATAATGTCATTATGTGATATGGATATATAATGACACCCATGGGGGTGCATGACTGGTTACCCTTGCGAAGAAGGATGTGTTCCTAGTTGGGTCATGCATTGATGGTGCCCATGGTTGTCATTGTGTGATGCGGATATACATGGATACCCATGGGGGGTGTATGACGGGTTATCCTTGCGAGGAAGGATTTATTCCTAGCCAGGTCATACATTAATGGTGTCTATGGTTGTATGTTGTGTATGTACACGTGGGATGCAGTGACCGGTTGGTTACCCTTGCGAGGAAGGATGTGTTCCTAGCCACGGTCAATGCATCGGTGAGCCCATGTTGGGGCGGTATGTATGTACATGGGGGATGCATGGCGGGTCACCCTTGCGAGGAAGGATTTGTTCCTGGCGGGGTCATGCATTGATGATGCCCATGTGACATACTTCATTTGTTTTACGAAAATAGGATGATTGGCTGTAGAGTACAGAGGTACTGGGGGCACAACTGTTTGGAACTCCTTTACTGAGACCCATGGCTGATCACCAATGGGGGGAGCAACCTGTGCATGACAGAGTGACCCTGACATCCTGCTGCATCATCTCCCTGTGTTGGACTATTTCCGGGATGGTACCACATTGCATGCTGAGAGATGAGTCAGGAGCATGCATCATTCTAAGCATTATAGGTTGATTGTGGAATGTATTTGGATGACTGTCCCTGTTTGTTGTGTGATGAAATGATTGGGTGTTGTGATGATATTGTGATGTTTTGGATTGCCTTCTCTAACTACTGTTATCTATTACTACTTGTTTTTACATTATAAACTCACATTTGCTTTGTTTGTACCGTG